>CM022945.1:125798554-126048985 GCA_012931725.1 Litsea cubeba | reverse complement strand
ATTTATGGCAGGTTGCGACTTCATGTAGCTCTTTGGATCTTGAAAAGGCAAAGTGACATTTTTGGTGTCAACATCATTTAAGTTAGAATAAAAAACAATGTTTAATGTAGAAAAAAAGAATTATAGAACACATCGGCGGGTTTGACTTGGATGCTTCATATAAGATTAGTGCAAGGTGGAAATAAAGCAGGTAATGCTTGGAGTGGCTTCGCTTTTATATTGATGCATATACTATAACTCAAAAGATAAAACTATCATAAGATAAATATTCGCAATCTATTTTCTAAATGTAAGGAAGTAATTGGAATATGAATGAGGAATATGAAGTCTCAAATACATAAGTTACATTTATACATAGAGAGATGGTTTGCCAACTGTTCATGGTATGTATGTGATATCTCTTAAGCCCCACTGAAACCATGGAACAGTCTTGATGAGTGAAGTGATGCTTCTTAAACTCCTAAATTGCATAATTCTTACAGGATTCAATAATTCATTTGAATTGAAATTTAAACCAGGACATTATCAATTGTTTTTGAACAAGAGCAAATGTCACAGATGCACCCAATATAGCATTGGTGTGTCTTCCCAATACAACATTATCATGAACAGCAAAAGAGAATCTTCCCAGCTCTTTTTTATATGTACTTCAAACTTTGAAACAAGTCCTTTCTACATATTTTACAAGAGAACATAGCATTGGAAGCAATATTCTCTTGTCCCATTTTCCACCATCGTCTTCATCTAGAGAGCGATGTGACCATGTTGTCAAACTCAATTGAAACAACAAAAAACAAGCTCAAGGTTGAATTGGGCTCATGTTGTTTTACCTTTTCCTGTCAATAATTCATGAGAATAACTCACTTGTGCAAGTATCAAATAAAATCAAAAGAATATGGACACTATGGTGTCACATCACTCCAGCTTTAGTTTTGTGCAACTATCATGTTTTTAAACCCCATCAACATCAGTGTGCTAATCAAAAGGTTAATGCCAGAAAGCTTAATATCAAGCGATGGAGCCTTTGGACTGTATGTGTCATGAGATTGCCATCAATCCATGTCCCCCTACTCCCAGGAGTGAAAATCCTATTAATCAGCAGTGGGCTGGCTGGCCCACCCAAGTTAATCAAAAAGACAATTTAAATGACAATAATCCATTAATTTGGTGAGCACTTGAATCAACCCAGAGGTAAACATGGTGGGTCAATGCCCAGAGTTAACTGGACAAGGATTAGGTCACAGCATCGGTACTTGATCACATCCCTTGAAAAAAAAAAAACAATGCAAATGAACATATTTCAAGCTCTACAGAAAAAGCGAATTTGTCAGTTGTCTCTTTAACGAAAACATAAGTTTGATTGTATTGTTCATGACATTGTCATGAATAAAATCAATGAATACTGGAATTGCTCTAACATTTCATACGTAAAACAATATCAAAGTTGTAAGCTAAAATGCACATGAAACATGTCCACATGCCCACATATCATGTTTATTTTAGAAACAATTATACACATGCCCACATATATATACACCTTTTTGGTCTGCTAAGAATCATGAGTCATGACTGCTTGTTTTTGTTTCTCCCAGCAAGAATTGGGTGAATTTGCAACCGCCGGTTAAATGCAGGGTTAAAAAGAAAGCGAGTTTGAAAGTCAGATACAAATGGGAGCCACGCCAAAGCAGTCAATGGTGAATTCAATCCAACCCCCATTAACTAAAAAATGATATTAGGCAATGACACATTCTTCCAAATGTGTTAATATCTTCTGTAACAAACTTTCACACTTTCGAATGTAAAAGGACACCCATTTAAAGACACCAATTCATGATATAGATTCTAGATCCACATAAGCATAAATCCAGATGAAGACCATTCCATCAAAAGTTCCCCCAAATTGAAACACCCTAACAACCCATATCATCAGGCTCTTTTCTTCACTGGATTATCTTTCAGCACCAAGATAAAAAAGACAAAAACTTTAAGCTATAAACCTTTACATAAAACCCCCCACAAACTAAAACCCACAAACAGATAAGCAATGCTTCAATTCCAACAGTCCCCATCAAAGAGGATTAGAGGTCCAGCATATTCCAATCTGGGAGATTTCCCACTAGAAAGGCATAGAAATCAAAAACCCTAACCAGCAGCAACAACACAAAGTACCACCATAGGCAAAGTCACATCACATGTGCAACAGATGAAGAAGAGGAGAATAATAATAAAATAAAAACAGAGTTGTATCAGCAGCAGCAACAGTACCTTAGAAAGAGATTTGTAACTTCAATATTGGATGCAGAGGCAGCAACGGCGAGAGGATCCGAGCAGAGAGGCAGCAACGGCGAGAGGATCCGAGTAGAGGCAGCGACGAGAGAGAGGGAGACACCCTTCGAGCGCTGATATGTTTTGGGCAGAGAGAGAGAGTGAGAGAGCGAGAGAGAGAAAGCAGATCGAGAGAGAGAGAGAGAGCAGAGAGATCGAGCGAAAGAGGGCCCACTGAGATCGAGCGAGCGAGAGATAGAGATAGAGATAGCAGAGAGAGCGAGAGTGAGAGAACTCGGACTCTCCTCAAGATCCCGTTCTGCAATCGATCGATCGAAGATATTTCTGTGAGAGAAAGAGAGAGATGAGAAAAGGAGGGAGGGACGAAATGGCGCCAGAGAGAGAGAGAGAGAGATGAGAAAATGAGGGAGGGATGAAATGGCGCCAATGAGGGAAAAGGGGAATGGCGCGAACGAGAGGAACGCTTTTTAGTTTTTACCGGGCGTCAAATTTTGTGAAATGGGAAGACCGTCCATGTCTCTGAAACGGCTTTTATCTCAGAAACGGGTTGAAACCCTGGCTAAATTGAAAGGGCTCCTGGCCGTTCCAAATGAGCGTTTCTAATTTCCAATTTTGGTGTAGTGGGAGACTGAACGAGTGGAGCATTATGATGATGGTGGCGAACGTGGCCCGGGGATGTCGGTCTTCACACAAACTGTCCGTCCCCTTGGAATGATGCCAAGGGCACTTGATCCTTCTCAAAAAGATAGTGACATGGCGCTTTAGTTTGTGTTGAATAATTGCCCCGAGGTGTTGCCATATCTTCAGTATGTGCTTCAATCTAGCCATATTTATGCATTGCTTTTTTTACTCCTTTATTCATTATCTACGTTTACTTATTCAGTAAAAAAATATCTTGAGTAGGGAACAAAAGAATTTTGTGCAGGATAAAAAAAGTGGAGACGTCGGCCAGATACAACGAAGAGAATTTGCAAAATGGTTGAAGCAACGGTAAGACATAAAATATTATCATTATAATTGTTAGATATTATTGGATTTGTTTTTAAATAACATTAGTCCAATACATCTGACTTAATTTGCCTATGTAGATGAATCAATTGCGAACTCTAGGTTCATCAGAAGCGTCTGATGAGATGTGGTCATTAGCAAATGGCCCTATGTCCCAATTGAATCGCTATTAGGGGTGTGATTGCAATGGCGTCCGATACCACACTAAAGGCCGTGAGAGATGTTGTAGGAGCCAGAGTAGCAGCTTGGTCGTCGTAGGGGAATACGAAAGGGAGAAACATAACTACTATGGCTACATTTGTAAAGTATGGGAATTGTCCTATCGGCACGGGGGTAAGGTGGTCTTATTTGAATGTGAATGGTACAACACTAGTACCAAGCACAAGATAAACATCGAAGACCATGTTACAAGCATTGATATCACTGGTCGTTGGTGTACGGATGATCCATTTGTCCTACCAGGTCAGGTAGCACAAGTCTTCTACGTCAATGACACCAGCAGAGGAAAAAATTGGAGAGTCGTAAAATGGGTCAAGCCTTGTGGATTGTGGGATGTACCCGCTAAGCGGGATGACGACAACGACGATTGTGATGCGCCTAATGATGCATTTCAGTAGGACGAATCATCATTTGTTGTCCCAGTCCTCGTCGATGGTACTAGTGTCCAACACTCTATGGATGATATAGATCCTGAGATCATTCTCAATGATGAGTCAGCAGACAAGGATGGCCAAGACGAGGATGAAACACTGGCGGAGTACGAAGATGAAGAAGAAAATGATGTTCATAGTGAGGAAGATGATGACATCGAATATGACCTGTAGTGTTTGTTTCAGGTTTTACACATGTAATGATTAAGTAAATTAACAAAGATCTTGTCTTATATAATGACATTGTCTTCAATTTCATTTTCTCTTCTGATATGTTCAAATATGGATAAAAATCTTTTACATTTCACATTTTAATCCTATTTATATAATTCATAGTTGCAAAAGATGCCAAACAGAGGAAAAAAATGGGTCAAACCAGGAGAGTTGTCCCGTCAATTGCAAGCTTCCAATTATTTATCAAAGAGAAAAAAAAAACAATTAAGCAGAATGCAGAAAAACTTGCATCTCTAGGTCTCCAGTGAACCGCACGTGCTATATTTGGTTCGGCTAAAGAGACAAACGAGAAGGGAAAGAAGAATGTCATTGGGAATGATAAGGATGAGGACTATATTCCCACGGCAGACGATGACGTAGAAGATAAGGCATTTTCTTCTCAATCGGATGAGGTAATCGTTATGTGAATGTCATGACATGTAGTTTAAAATTATTATTTTTGATGTTGACACTTGTGCTAGAATGATTTATGTTTACATTTAATGTAAGTTGCTGACATTCACTTTACTAATAATATTGATCTTTGCTATTAATTATTTATGGTCCTTGTCACTTTGCTTTAATCCAGATTGCAGATATGCCTCGGGACAGTATGGTCAAACATGCTCGGACTATTGCAGCTGCACTCTGTTCAGCTGGTGCAGATAGCACACAGGGGGCCCTACCAACCACAGGATCCTTACCGACTCAGCCGCTGACCACATAGCCCTCGCCGACTCAGCCTTGCATCACACATCCCTTATCGACCCATCCTCAGCTGTCCCAGCTGCCGCCAAGTCCTCATACAGCTGGTAGCAGCGTAGGTGAGAATATTATGACCCTTTAAAATCCTGAATTCACTTCAATTTAATGATTTGTGTTCACTAACTCATTTACCGTTGTCATCTTAACAGCATCAACCACACCCTCTTTGCAACTGACCCGCGTAAGGGGTGTCACGCAAGGGAAGAATGCATCGAAGCTTAAAAGACAACTGGGTCATAGCATCCCCGTTCAGATCCCGACCTCCAGCCATAGGCCAGAAGGGGAACATGCCCCATTACTGGTTAACCATCTTAGGTTAGCCATTAGAGCTGTTGCCCCAATAAAGTCCCATGACTGGAAGAAGCTTGACAGTGGGACCAAGCTTGGCGTTATTGTTGCAGTTAAGGTAAACTGAAACAAGAAATATCTATCCAAATTATGCTAGTTGTGATCCTCATTACAATATCTGATTATATTTTGTTATTTCTAAACTTTATATGGCTCTCCCCTAGTGCAGCAATATTTTGATATCGGGGACTACGAGGGCGACATGCAGATCAAGGCGGACATTGACCGCCAATGTGGTACTTTGTATAAGAGTTGGAAATATGAGCCGCATAGTCACTACCTCGAATTGTTGGAGCAGGGGGTTCCCCAACCCCAGGACCACCCGGCACCGAGTTGTGATGCAAATGATTGGCGAGTTATAATCTCACAATGCTGGAAATCACCAGCTTGGAAGGTACCATTGGATGTTATCTACAATATTAATTATATTCCATCGTAATTCTATTAGTAATGATTTTATAAACGATTGCTATTGTATTATTATTTTTCTATGTAGGCGAAGTTTACAAAGGCTAAAGAGAGTCGAGCCAAGTTGCCATATAATCATACTAGTGGCTCGAGGTCATTTGCATCGAGGATGTCTATGGTGGTACTAATTATATTCATTTGACGAAACTGCATTGACTTTATTAATTTATCAATACGTAGCTAGATTCATATCTAATACAAAGCTGTTTCAAATAACAGATGGCACAGAATGCCGTTCAAGCGCCGCCAATTACTCAGTTCTTCCACGACACCCACTACAGAGAAAAGAACAAAGAGTGGGTAAACGAGGTGGCTCAGCAAAGACATGTACGTTGGCTAATAAATAAAATAATAATCAACAAATAATGCCATATAAGCATTCTAAATCCCTTATTGATTTAAATGGCAGGATGCCTTGGTGCAGAGGATTGAGGAGTAGTCGCAGCCCTCTGTCACAACTCCTATGAGTGAGGAGGAGATTGTTGTTGATGTGCTTGGGAAGAGGTCTGGATACTTAAATGGATATGGCATATTTACGAGATCCTCTTCATCCTCCACACAGTCTCGGGCGTCGTAGTCTGAGCTGATCGCCTTGCGGGAGCAAGTAGCTGAGCAGGCTAGGAGGCAGGCTGAGCAAGACAAGAGGTATCATGCACTTGCGGCCCTCGTTCAACAGTTGGCATCTGCAGCAGGGATGGATCTGACCGGCTTATTGGATATCACGAGAGGGACCACTTCGGCTGGTGATAGCTCAGCTATTGGAGATCATGATGCGACGCTGGGCGGTGGGGGCGCTCACCTAGCCCATAGGTAAAACAAAAACTCCTGACTGTATTTGTGATTCCTTTATTGATGTCATTTGCTTATGTGGCATGTTCCTTTGTTGATTCATTGTAGTTATCTCTTAATCTGATCATGGGCTTCAGATGCATCTTTTGCCAATTGCACATCATCCTTTGTGGTGTTGTATGTTTGTTGCAGGTAGTTCATTTTGACTTTTTTCTATGTTCCTGCTATTTCCTGTTATTGTGCATTATTATTGGTTTGTTTAACTTTCAACATGGAAACTTTTAATTGTTTAATGCCATCAATATTGGAATACATAGATATAATTTTTTTTTGTGAAGTCTCTGTTACTGCCACATGGCATGTTGCTAATTTATTTTTTTAAGAAGATCATCGAGCAGCAACAAACAATTATTAAGGTGCTGGTCCGAAGTTAGTTATTGGTTTGCATGTTTCGTTACATAATGAAGTTTGGTTACTTTGCTTTGATTTTGTTGTGTATGTTGTAGCTTCCCATCTCATTATAAATATATAACCACGGGGCCCAATTGAATTTTGTTCTGTATCAATTGTACACTTTAATTTTCTTTAATTTTTTTGTAAGAGGAATGGGAATGGAGTGTAAGTTGTGCTAAGAGACGAAGCCCTAGCCATCTACCAGATCTGTTACAGTTATGCTAAGAGAAACGGAATTGGAAAAAGCAGCTTTGCTATGAAAGTTACTGGTCATGCACTCTGTTCGCTTTACTCCATAAAACAAAAAGAAGTTATGATTCATTGTTGTAAGTCAGTTCTGCTGCCGGTATTTTGCACTCCACAAATTCTACCGCAATAATTGTATCTCCGAAATTGAAGTCATATGATGAACATTTTGGAGTTAGAACCTTGACCTTAGGAATATTGGTTTGGCCCCATCAAATACACAAGACATTTAGATTATAAATGATGATGATGATGAATGTCTTCAGAAACTCATCTCAATTTCAACAAGGTCATCTCGTTAGATGAGGACTATTTTATTATAGATAAACTTAAATTTAGTGCCAGTCAAATGTGTCGATTATGTTACTTGTCAAATGAGTCTATTATGTATAGGTAAAACAGAGTTTCAAGGATCCAATGGAAATACAGAGATTTCTTGTAGTCTATATCCATAACAATATTGTTTCATTTTCTTGTAGGTTGCAATGTCCACTGCCAGGGAGAGGTTGCTTCTGTGACCCGGCTAGGGATAGGGGTGAGGATTTTTTCTTATTTTTCTTTGTCAATATAAAGTGTGTTATAAAACTGATATATATCTGCTTATTCTTTTGTTGATTATGTAATTGACGGTTCGCAAATATGATTATTCTTTTGCATGGAACATTCTATGTTGTCCTGTTGTGACAAAACGGCCCCTGAGTTTGTGAATTAATGGAACACTCTTTTTCATTTTGATGATATATAACTCCATTTTCTACCTCTCTTTTAGATATGATGAACTACAATGACTTGCATACCTTTCAACCATTGATCTTTAGCTCAGTAAGCCATAGTCAATGGTACTCTCATTTGGACAGTTGGGATGAAATTGAGATCTAGTTTGACAGTTTAATTATGTTCAAATGGTATGTACTTCTGGCCTTCACTTCATTCTGTATGTTTTCTATCACCTGCTGAGATTGTCATCTGACCCTCTGTGTACCAAATGACTATAATGTGGTACTATTCAAACCTCATTTTAAATGCTCCATTGGCCATGCCGAACACATGGTAGAACATGAAGGAAAGGAGAAAGAAAACAATGCTACATTATCCATGCCCAACACATGGTAGAACATGAGAGAGGGAAAGTCATATTGATTCTATCCAGAGCTGAACTAGATGCACATGCAACACACAGAATATGAAGTGAAAAAAGGTTCACAACCTCAACTTTTCAACAAAAAAGTTAAAAACAATCCATAATATAGCCTCTATTTCTCATTTTATAGACTATATGCATGCACCCATCAATTCAGGCTCACAGTTTAAAATAGAACTCTCATTACCAGCCAAGTCATAATTTTTTTTTTTTACATGTTAATGTGTTTTTTTTATATAAATAGTTCTTTTTATTGTTACATAGATTCAAGTTTTATGAAGGCTTCTTTTTTTTTTTAATGTGATAGATGATGCATTTCTTTTTCTTTGTCTTGATTTGGATAATGTAATATGACATTCCATGAAATGATTATTCAATTCTATTTTATTTTATTTTATTTTTTTTTGTTGTTGATGTTCTTCTCATCATTATTTTTTTATTCTAATGCAGTGTTCGACTCACCGTTAATCTTTACATGTTTCTGCTTCAAAAAGATTGTAAGTATCATTCCGGAAGAATTATTTAATATCATGTTGTCACTTTTCTAATTTACTTGAGATCGGAAAGCAAGAACAAAAATGTGGCACATGAGACTCTACCCAACATGCTAGGAACATTGTATGGATTAAGGGAGGCAACTCTCTTTACATGTCAATGATGGGTCACTTGTGATAAGCAGAGTTTGGTAAAAGGAAATGTCTACTTTTGTTATTTGCCATGGGTCACTTGGATTTTCCAACACTTAAGGCTCGGAATGGGGAACGGTCCCCGAAAAATTTGAAAACCAGCACAAGCACTTCGCTCGAGGGTAGAGAGACTTGTAGGAACTAACGATACGCAAATAGGACTCCCAGTTAGAGAATTACGACCGAAACGTATGACTTTCCAACACTCAGGCTCGAAAACGGCCCTGCCAGGGGTCCGCAATAGGAGACGGTCCCCGAAAAATTCAAAAACTGGTACGAGCACTTCGCTTGAGGGTAGAGAGACTTGTAGGGACTGACGGTACGCAAATAGGACTCCCGGTTAGAGAATTACGACCGAAACGTATGATTTTCCAACACTTAGGCTCAAAAACGGCCCGTCGGGGGTACGGAACGGGAAACGGTCCCCGAAACCGGCACGAGCACTTCGCTCGAGGGTAGAAAGTCTTATAGGAACTGACGGTTCGTGAATAAGACTCCCGGTTAGAGAATTACGAGCGAAACATAGGATTTTCCAACACTTAGGCTCGAAAACGGCCCGCCGAGGGTTCGAAACAGGAAACGGTCCCCGAGAAATTCAAAAATCGGCATGAGCACTTCGCTCGAGGGTAGAAAGACTTGTAGGAACTGATGGTACACAAATCGGACTCCCGGTTAGAGAATTTCGAGCGAAATATAGGGTTTTCCAACACTTAGGCTAGAAAACGGCCCGCCAGGGGTCCGGATCTGGAAACGATCGCAGAAGAAATTAAAAACCGGTACAAGCACTTCGCTTGAGGGTAGAGAGACTTGTAGGAATTGATGGTTCGCAAATAGGACTCCCGGTTAGAGAATTACGAGCGAAACATAGGATTTCCTACACTTGGGCTCGAAAACAGCCCGCCGAGGGTCCGCAACGGGAAACGCTCAACGAAAAATCCAGAAACGGGCACGAGCACTTCGCTTGAGGGTAGAGAGAATTGTAGAAACTGACGGTTCGCATATAGGACTCCCGGTTAGAGAATTACGGGCGAAACATAGAAGTTTCCAACACTTAGGCTAGAAAACGGCCCGCGGGGGGTCCGAAACTGGAAGCAATCCCCGAAAAAATTAGAAACGGGCACGAGCACTTCGCTCGAGGGTAGAGGGTCCTGTAGGAACTAATGGTTCACAAATAGGACTCCCGGTTAGAGAATTACGAGTGAAACATAGGAGTTTCCAACACTTAGGCTCGAAAATGGTCCGCCGGGGGTTCGAAACGGGAAACGGTCCCGAAAAAATGGGAAACGGGCGCGAGCACTTTGTTCGAGGGTAGAGAGACTTGTAGGAATTGACGGTACGCAAATAGGACTCCCGGTTTGAGAGTTGAACCTAAAAACGTTTAATTCTGAATACTTAGTCTAAACTCTAGGCCGT
Source organism: Litsea cubeba (assembly GCA_012931725.1). Taxonomy (NCBI): domain Eukaryota; kingdom Viridiplantae; phylum Streptophyta; class Magnoliopsida; order Laurales; family Lauraceae; genus Litsea; species Litsea cubeba. The sequence continues at coordinate 126,038,519 of CM022945.1, read as the reverse complement.
CGTAGGTTGAAAACGGGAAATGGCCATCGAACAGCCCGAAAATCTGCACGAGTACCTTGCTCAATGCAAAAGTAACTTGTAGGAATCGACGGTTAGTAAATCGGACTTTCGGTTAACAAAGTTTTATATATACATGTTTATGTTTCATTTATAATTTAATTAATTGAAAAGATTTTAATGTTGTTTTTTTCATTGCAGATTGATTGACGCTTTTCGAGATGTTGGAGTTTTAGGGGTTGGTTGCAGACTTGTGGGGGTGTTGGACTTTTTCTCTATTTATTTGTATATATATTGGACATTTTATCAGACTGTATCATTATTGATTATAATATTTATTTAATGAGATGAATCATTTAATGAAAAATGTAGATAGTTGTTTGTTTACTTAGTAACTTTTATTTCATTGCATTTTTATGTTGAATATAGGTATATGAATAGGTGTATAAACAAGTTTATAGGAAAATAATAATGAAAAAATAAATAAAAGATTTAAAAAAAATGACCTTTGCTGACGAAAATACGCAAATTTTTGTCGGCAAATGTTAAAAAGAAATTAAAATAAAATAAAATACTTTTACCGATGAAAATGGTCGTCGGCAAAAGATAAATATAAAAATTAAAAAAAATAAAATAAAAGGATTTTGCTGACGAAAATTTTCGTCGGCACGAGGAAGAAAAGAAAATTAAAAAAAAAGTAAAATACTTTTGCCGACGAAAATGGTCGTAGGCAAAAGATAAAAATTAAAATTAAAAAAATAAAAGCCCTTTGCCGACGACCATTTTCGTCTACAAAATGTCAAATAAAAAAAAATAAAATGACCTTTGCCGGCGAACATTTTCGTCGCCAAAATGTAAAAAGAAAAATTAAAATAATAAATAAAGGGTCTTTACCGACGCAAGTTTTCGTCGGCAACAGATAAACATAAAATTTAAAAAAAGTAAAAGCCCTTTGCCGACGCAAATTTTCATCGGGAAAATGTAAAATAAAAATAAAAAAATAAAAAGACCTTTGCCGACGAAAATTTTCGTCGTCAAAATGTAAAATAAAAAAAAATAAAAAAAATGGGCCTTTGCCGACGAAAATTTTCGTGTGCAAAATGTAAAAATAAAAAATAAATAAAAATAAAAGGCCTTTGCCGATGAAATTTTTCGTCGGCAAAATCTAAAATAAAAATAATAAAAAATAAAAGATCATTGCCGACCAAAGTTTTCGTCGGTAAAAGTAAAAGCGAATAATTTAAAAAAAATAAATACTTTGGCCAACAAAAACTTTCGTCGGTAAAGGTCACAAAAGCGTCGGCCAAAAAGCACTTTTGGCCGACGAATATTATTTTCGTAGGTAAAATGTTTTACTGATGACGTATTGCCGACGAATGGCCGACGAAAAAATTTTTGTCAGTAATTAATTTTACCGACGAAAATATAAATTTTGGTGACGAAAAACTTCGTCGCCAAAAGTACAGGTCTTGTAGTGAATATTACCCTACTCTAAGAAGATGGAAGGGACACCCAATCCCCATTCACTACTCCCAAATGAATCGAAACAGCTACTTCACAAGGAAGTAACTGATATAATTAAGCATTCCAGTGGGCCACAGGGTAAGTAATCTTGAATTGGTCGTTAGCGTCCAATGGGCTGTGAGCTGGCTAGAAGTAGAAATCTACATCTTAGTCGGTTGTTATAGTGCATTGACCCAGAAGTCGACCCATTTCAGCTCTTCCCCACCATTGGTCTTCTTCTAGTAAGCCTACGACCCAGTTAGCCGACGCAGGTTTGTATTTGATAAACCTAACATTATAAGTAGAGATCTATTCATCCATCATACAGAAGAAACAAGTTCTCCTTTTGCATCTCCTAGTTCTTTGGTCCTTGAAGAGAGAGAGAGAGATATAAACTTCACAGGGAGAGAATATGAAGGTATGAGTACTTCCATATGAAACCAATGTTCTCATCTTTTGCATTTGCATCATTATTGTAAGATCCGGGTCCCATTTATAATTTAAAATTATATTTTTATTCGAATATTACTATTATTTTAATTAAATGTATTTTAGTTATTTAAGTGGGTAGGATTAAGTGGGGCACACGATAGATTAGAGGTGTGAATTGGTGAGTTGGATTAGTGGGTAGATGACTTGACCCGCAGTTTGACCCGATCCAATGACTTAAGCCCAATACTCTCTTAACCTAATCCCTTTTATTTCGAACGCTCGACTTATTCCTTCATCACTTATCTCTGCAACGTCTCCCGATCATTATTCGTCTTCTTCCTCTTTTCAACTTCCCAAGCCTCTGCAACTTAAGGATTCAACCATCGGAATCAAGATCTGAAGATACCATCATTCTTGGTTCGACCTTCTTATCTCAGGTAACCCTCTCCTCAAATCATTAGGATTAGATCTATATTCTTGGGTTATCTCCTTTTTCTTTTCAATGGTAGATTTAGATAGGAGTACCATAGAGCTGCTCATCTGGGCATTTCTTTCCCATCTCTTATGTCAGATTGGCGATAGGATTGTGATCCAGCGCCTCAGTAATCTCGGGTTGGGTATTGGTTAGATCTGTTGCGTTTTCTTCAAGCCCGGAAAAAGGCAAGTACCTAAACATAATTTATAAATTTAATAATTTTGTTTTTCCTTATTCATGTGATGATGCATGTAGAAGCCTGCCCTTTGTTTAATGTTTTAATGATAGAAATCTGAGATTGGGTTTAATACATTGATTTTCTTATTTTTTTAGCATCACTGTTGATCAGACCTGTCACATATCAGACCTGTCACAGGTTTTCAAACCGTGAGGTCTTGTTACGGTATGTTGGTTGTGGGGCCAGGTGGACCCCACTGATGATTGATCCAGACCGTAGATCTTATAGTGGACCCACGGTAGGCATGTCAAACGGGCCGTGCCGTGCCGGCACGGCCAACAGTGGGGCGGGCTGGAGCGGGCCGTGCCGGGCCGGCCCGCGGGCCAGGCGTGCCTCTTTTTCTTTTTTTTTTTTTTTAATAGAGTTATAGGCGGGTTGGGTTGGCCCGACCTGCGTAATTTGTATAGTTTTTTAAAAATAAATGTGTTTGGGTGAACTTGATCTCACAACCTAATGGTTGTGAAAGATAAACACAACCACTAGGCTACCTTACTTCTATATGCTAATATTTATTCAAACAATATTAAAACTAGTTAGATGAGGATGTGAGTCCTTATAACCTTTATTTTAAAAGGTTCTGTGAGTCCTTATAACATTTATTTTATATAGTGCTTGGTTGTCCGCGGTTTAGACAAAAAGACCCGTGATTTTTTCCAATACAAATTTTACATAAAAAATCGTTTGTCTCGCTATTGTGGTTGATTGCGTTCTACTTACATTAACTATTTAGAGGATGGAAAGAAGTAAGAATCTTGCATAGTCCACTGCCTAATGTCATGCATGCAGCTGAAAATGGGCTTTATGAAAAGTCTCAAAACTTAATAGTCTAATAACTCAATTATAACTAAAAAGATTTTTGGTCGTATATTAGATAACTTCAAATATTCAGTCATGTCATGTTGTAACCAGCCAATGAGTATTAGACCCTTGAGAGACCTCAAGTCATATGGGTAAAAGAAACATAATTCTATAGGAGAAATATAGCATCCAATCCTGAACAATTAGATGAGAAATGAAAAATACCTAACCCAACTGGATAACTCTTTATTCTCAAATGCGATGAGGCAATGAAGACATTGGCTTTGGCTTGTTAGTGCTTAATAATTATAATTAAATTATTGAAGCCAAGGGGGCAAATTTAGTGAAGGTAAGTGTGTCACACCAAAACATTCCCCTTATTACTTCTCCCCAAAAACACATTGCCCCTCATTATTAGTGTGACTAATTTACACTAAAGTCCTACCTTACCAAGTTATGTAAGTGTTTTTTTTATTAGAAAATGCCTAGGGTTGTTAGTTGGCTGGGAATTAGATTTTTATAAATTTAAAAAAATAATTTTTTTGGCGGGCCAGGCGGGCCGTGCCTAGCGGGCCGTGCCAGGCGGGCCTGGCGGGCCGATCCTGGCGGGCCTGGCGGGCCACAGGGGCTGGCCCACTAGGCTGGCGGGCCTGGCGGGCCGTGCCTAACGGGCCAGCGGGCCTGCGCAGCTCGGCCCAGCACGGCCCGCGTCATGGGCCGTGCCCAGTGGGCCGTGCCGTTGACCGGGCCGTGCCGTGCCACGGCCCGTTGACTAGCGGGTCGGGCCGTGCCGGGCCGGGCCGGCACGGCCCACTTGACATCTCTAACCCACGGGCGACCATAGGGAGGGCGGACCCATTGAGGTGGGCCCTGTTTGGTCCACCATCCAGCAACCAAAGAGAGGCCTGATGGTATTAAAATGGGTTTGGGTTATTTTTGTTTTTGGGACGTGGGGCCCATGTGAGCCATTGATTTCAGATCAGGTCCCTACATCTTGAAGAGGGGCCTTGGGCGACCATATTGATCAGAGCTGATCGTAGGCTCTTGATCAGTGGGACCAATATCCAGTGGCCCAGTTTCTGTTGATGCCGAGTTTCATATGACGGAAGAATCTGTGTTTGAAAGAAAAAATGGTGATGGCGTGTGGTTAAGTGAGAAAGAGGAGGGTACTGACGTGGGTTGTCCTGGAAATGCCTTATGTGAGAGAGAATGATGAGAGAGATTAGATAATGACATCATGCTTTATGTGAGAGAGAATGATGAGAGAGATTAGATAGTGACATCACATGGCATGCCTTTTTGTTTTATCATATGGCCCCTTTAGATTTAAGAATTAAAGAAAAACCCATTGTAGCTTTAATGAATTCAATTGGAACCCTTTTTGGCTTATTAAGAATGTGAAAATGTGTTGGGGTGGAATCCTTGGGTTTTCTAAATATTATAAACTAAGATATGTATTTATCATTAATATTTGCAAATAAACTTTGAATGATATCTTTGGTTTTCATAGGTTAATATTATATTTTTATACCTTATTAATTGGATCATTGGACCGAGTAAATACTGTATGGGCACACGGTATCTTACTAACATGAGGTTTAGTGCTTCATATAACCTCGAAAAAATCCTAGTGGATTTAAGTTCAACCCATCTCTATTGGAAAATCCTTAATTGGATTTATGCACCATTAATTTAGAATGGATGCGTTGATCTTTTATCTATTAGAGATTCCAATGGTTGTTGGGTACGAGACCTTATGTTTAACCTTAGGATTAGTTTGTGATTATTCTGGACCTTCGCATGCATATATATGTTGATTTAGGATATCTATTCCTGATGCACACCCTATTGTGTTATGGACTATAAAGTGGCTTGGCAAATTCTGTATTATGATATGAATGTGGAATGGCCAGCACTTTATTTTGACTTAGGACTCTTGTGTCAGAGCATTATTATTCGGGTCTATTATGTATATATGTTTTCCTTTATGTGGGTCATTTATGAACGACTGCAGATCGTATATGGACGGTTGATCACCGATGTGTCGGGATCACTTATAATCCGCTATGAATGTGAACAGGTTATCCTGATATTTGTTTATTGATCGGTTTATGACCACCGACATTATGGACGAGCTTTCCCGATTATGTAGGGTTGACCACCCACAACGGGGACACTTGTCTCCGTGTGAATCTTATTGCTCAATTTGTTTTATTTGGATTTATGTCATACGTTCATTCGCGTATATCTTCACTTTTATTTCTATATGATCACACTTGTCTATATTCTTCTCGTCATCATATTTAATTTGAATTATGATTATGTTCTTGCTATTTATTTTGTAATATTTAGTGCATAGGTACCGAGCCCTACTTTACCGAGGAAACGGAGGAGGATCAAACGTTTCAAACGTTTGAGCCAACTGACGAACCTGAGTGGGACGCCGGAGACGATTTCGGTGCCGTCTGAACCTGCTTTAGAGAGAACGTCATCGTAGTAATTCCTTAGATGAACTTTCCTCAATGATAAACCTTTTCTTAGTAATTGCTTTATTCATTTTGCAACTTTAACTATTGATATTTATTTGATTTTTGTGATGAGTTTTATTATAAAAACTTTGAATACCAATTGAATAAAGCTTCCGTTGCATTTGTTGAAATTTTATTTTGACTCACCACATGTTGAAATTTTATGTGGGTCCACTTTTGGAAGCTTGTGTTGTATTAAACACATGAATTTGAATTTAAAATTTTATTTTTCACGTTTTCCCCAATTCTTATTTTGGGGACGTGACAATTATGATGGAATGTAATCTGTTGTTTTGCATTTGTAGCAGAAGATAGTGATGAAGGTGCAGAGATGAATTGTCAGAAATGCCGCTCCAAGGCTCTGGAGATTGATGCTTCTGCTGCTGGTGATTATCACTAAACTTGTGTCCTTTTGTTTTACGAGTTGATATGGATTCGAAGCTGGGTCCATTTGCTTATTTGGTACTAAATTCGTAGGAATTTATACTAGAGGTTAATTTGGTTAAAAAAAGTTAGGAGATAAGAAATCTATATGGAATTTCAAATTTCAAAGGAATAACAAATTCATAGTAGATTTTTTCTTTTTTCTTTTTTTTTTGCTATCGGAGAGTTCCCAACAGTTTGGGCTGGACTAATCATTTTGGGCCGAGAGGAAAGCCAGGTAAACTCCCTTCTAGCCCCAGTGTGGTAGTGCAGTTTTGAACGTATAACCTCTGGGTGCAAACCGTGGTCCTAGGCCAACTATGCTATCCAAATTTGATATTCTAGGTGTCATTTCGGTCGCCATAAAAGGCACGGAGCAAGATCAGGTTGTCGTCATCAGCGATGGAGTCGATTCTGCTTGCTTAGTCAAGAGGTTGAGGAAGAAGGTGGGCTACGCAAATCTTGTCATTGTGGAAGAAGTGAAGCCCAAAGTAGAGAAAAAAGAAGAAAATAAGGAAGAGAAAGAGGAAGAGAAGCCTACATGTCAACCACAATGCCATGGATATCCATATTTTGTTCGTTATGAGACCGTTAACGAACCTAACCCGAGTATTTGCTCTATCATGTGAGATGTGGTCATCCTTCTTCCTGTATGGTTCTATTCATGTTCCACATTTCTTCATTTGGTTTTCTACTGAATCCATATCTTGTTATATTAAGTAAATGTATTTGCGCTTAAACAATGAGGAATGCTTACTTATTAGGGCAAGTTTGTTTTGCATTAGAACTCATAGGAATTGCATATATAGGGTGGTAAAAACTAAAAAGTGAAGATAAAAAGTAAATTTCAAAAAATAAACATCAAACAACATTTTCTTTTAGAGAAATAAAATCAAAATAAAATATTATTTGATGCTACTTTGGGACATTCACCTTTGATCTTCCTTTTTAACCATCCTATTTATTTAATTCCTATGCAATTTAATGTAAACAAGCCTAACTTGCAAATCGGCCTTGTTAGCATTAAAATGCATTGGTTTCATACCATTAATAGTTCAAAATAAAGATCAAACGATACTTTTAAAAAAGGCAAAATTAGCGAAAGGTCCCTATAAGTGAATGTATCCAGCCTCCAGTCCAAGAAAAAACTTATTAAGGCCTATGGTCCACTCAGCTAGACTATTTGCAGCCATAAGTCCCTATGTCCACATGATCACATTTTTCAGAACTAATTTGCCCTTTCAATTATTTTTGGCATGAAATTTTGAAATTTTAAATTTTAAATTTTTAGTTCCCTCTCTTTCAAAGATCATCGAGTATACCGAAACCCATCTCCCCTGTCCGGTCTCAGACCCTAAAACCAAACAGCCCCTCTGCCTTCGTCCCCAAACTTCATTAACTTCCATCTCTGCCAAGACCCAATCCCCCTCAATAGAAAACCCACAGAACCCAAATCCCATTCCCAGCAACCTATCAAACCCCAAACCCAAACAGCCCCGATCAGTTCCGGATCCTTCTCTACCAACAACTTGCACGTCTCAAACTGCCCCAGCGAGGCCGCCATGTGAGTGGGTTCTTCTTCCTGATGTCGGTCATATCTCAGATCGCAAGTGCATCGATATTATCCAAACGCATCTTGTCCACATCAGTTAGGCTATTGGATATCGCCATGTGCAGGGCCGTTTGTTTGGAGGGGGTGATCTCGGCCATTTGGATCATCTCTTTTTGCCTTTTGTATATATTGATCACATTGTCCCATTCTTCGTTCATGACTTGTGTGTAGTGTGGGGCCCATCACTGGACGATTTGGATAACTGACAACTGACTTTGGAAGATTTAGATGGATTTATCTCTCTTGGTGGGCCAGTTGAATGCCACGTTACAAGTTGCAGGTTCTCCGTTCTTCTTCTCCGGTGATCTTGTGCAAACAGATATGGCCCACCGATCAGGTCTTCTGATCTTTGCAATTCCACAAGCACTCTAGAAACCCACACCTCTGTAAATTAGATCGCCCACCACAGATCTCCGACGGAGAAGGAGGGTCGCCGCCGCTAACGTCGTGCCTCGATCGGAGAGGAAGAATACTACTACTGAGAACAGTGTCTTCTGGTTCTTGTAGCAGAACCAGAATGAGAGAAGAAGAAGAAGGTGGGTCTGTGTTCTGGGTTCTGTAGCAGCTCCGGGTTGGTTCTAGGTCAGGTTCGACCTGATTCGTTTCAGAAGCCGGGTTGTTTTTTCGGCCGAGAAGGGAATTTATCTGTTTTTTCAAATTTATCTGAGTTATTGTCAAATTTATCTGAGTTTTGTTCAAATTTATCTTTTTCTGTCATATTTCTTTGTGTTTTTGTCAAAAATTTATCTGAGTGTTGTTCAAATTTAGCTGTTTTCTGTCATATTTCTTTGTGTTTTTGGTAAATTTATCTGAGTTTTTAGTAAATTTATCTGAGTTTTGTTCAAATTTATCCGAGCTTTTGTCAATTTTATCTGAGTGTTGTTCAAATTTATATGTTTTCTGTCATATTTCTTTGTGTTTTTGGTAAATTTACCTGAGTTTTTTTCAAAATTTATCTGAGTTTTTTAGCAAACTTATTTCCATTTTTTAAAATCTATATGCGTGTTTTAAATTTATTTGTATATTTTAAATTTATTTGTGTCTTTTGAAATTTATTACGTTTTTTGAAATTATTGCATTTTTTAAAATTTATTTTCGTTATTTTAAACTTATTTGCATTTTTTGAAATTTTATTTGGATCTTTTGAGATTTATTTGAATCTTTTGAAATTTATTTATATTTTCTGAAATTTATTTGGATATTTTAAAATTTATTTGCATCTTTTTAAATTTATTTTTGTTATTTGATTATATGTTGCTTTTTTTTAAACTTATTGCATTTTTTGAAATTATTTTATTTTTTAAAATTTATTTTCGTTATTTTGAAATTTATTTGTGTGTTTTTAGAATTTATTTGGAAATCTGGAGATTCCATTAATCGTTGACAATTAAATGTTAGTTGGCCATTATTAATGGGATATCCCACCAATCATGGGTTATGATTTAAAGAAAGGGTAAATTAGACATTTCAGGTATGAAAAAGTGTGGGAGGGCTCTATGACTTTTTTTTTTGTGGACTGTTTGCAAGAAAGTCATACTTTGAAGGACCTCCGGCCGAATGCCCCTTTAAAAAATGAGCATTAAGTTTTAAAAAAATGTAATTAATAGAAGATTGGAAATGAACTAATAAGGTGATGGTTGATTTATTCATTTCTCATATTGTTTTGATTCTCTAAAAAGAAATGTTGTTGTACGAAATTTATGAATTTGCTTTCTATATATTATAATTAATACAAAGTAGAATTTTGGACATAAATATTATTGGAATAATCACAGTGGTTCAGATGTCGGTAACATGCTTTGTGCTGAAAGCTAATTAATACATGCCAGTGTGCTTTGATTGTAACTAGAAGCATGACAAAGTAGCCACAATGAGTAGCGTGTATCAATGTGGTAATATTACAAGTGTGCTTATGGCTTTTTATTTGTAAAATTATTTTAAGCCCATACACATAAGTATGATTTTTTTTTTCACGAAGCACTTCGTTATAATTAATGCAAATAAATCCTACTAGGAAAACAGACTATCGCTAAGCCCGGGACCAAAAATAAAAGCATATTTAATCTGAAACTATTTTTGAGATATTGACTAATTACTATATATTATAGGGATATGATTTGATTTTGAAAGCATATTACGGAGGGATCCTCTAAAAAAAAAAGAAAAAAGGTTATGGAGGGACCCTTTACAAAAAAAAAAAAAAAAATTGTTATGGAGGGATCATAGGGGGCAGATGGCCAGCTGGCTGCAGACAGGTGGGATATACCGTCCACTCAAATGGGTCCGGTGTAGATAGATTAATGAAATGATTTCCATGTAATAAAATTGTAGGATATAAATTAGGGATATCCAACTCTTATAGATAAAGATCTCAACTCTAAGGATTTGAGTTTGTTAAGAAAGGTTAGTAGACTTCTAAAACTTCTCTCTAAGTTAAATATAATCAAAATCAATGTTGCAATTGAAATCAAAATTGAACTCCAATTTCTCAATTAATTTAAAAATCAGACTCTAATTTCGAAATCGAAACCTACACCTATAATATATAATAATAGGATGACCATCATAGAATTTGACATGAGTAACACAAACATTATATATATTAAAGCAATTGGGGAGGTGCGCCCTGAAGTGCGCCGCGTCATTATCCAGGGTTTATCTTTTTTTTCGTGGTGCCATGTAAGCATTCTAAAAAATCAACACGTGGCGTCGCAAAATCACACATGCTTCTTCGATGACATTTTCCCTAAAATCTCTCATTCCTTATTTTCTCCTAAAATCTTCTACAAAGTTTATCATTGGGACCCACTTTCAAAATCGGAACCGCTACAAATCATATGTCTCACCTTGGCCTATCATTTATAGAAACTTTGCTGGAATCAAAGTTGCTCCCTCCATCAAACTGATAATGTGTTAAACACTTGATAAAGTGAGACTTTAATTTCATGGAAAGGGATTAATGATAGAGCCCTGCTACATGGACTAACTCCTGGATCGATTCATGGACTAACTCCATAGTTTTGGGGAGAATATATATCACCTGACATCAGGTGATTTTCCTCCTAAAACCATGGGGTCTGTCCATGGACTAACTCCATGAGTTAGTCCATGTAGACTTTTTGTTAATGATAAGGCTTTCTCATACGCATCATTTCTCATAATCGATTATAGCAATGCAAAAGAAGACCTTCAAAAGATGAAACAAAAAGGAGAAACTCTAGGAGTGTGAATCTTCACAGGACTCTCCGGGCAGGGGTACAGCATGTGCCACACTTCCTTAAATCACATCCTACACATATGCCGTCAAGCCAAATCACGGTCTAAAACATCCACTCAAAGATTTCATCTCATCACATTCCTATTTTTGTTAACCCTATCTATTCTACAAATTTGTTAACCCTTCCATTCTACAAATCCAAAAAAAAAAAAGCAATGTAGAAGAAGGAGAGAGGCGGACAGCTTACTTCGCTTAAACCACCACCCTCGCATCAATGCTCAAAGCAGTAGCGCAATCAAACCATATATCACCTTTCATCAAACCATATAACTTAGCGGTAATCGTCATTCATCACCTTCCCCTTCACTATATACCACCATCTACTTGATGGATTTGGATGCGGAGACTCTGACACGCAGCCGGAGATCTATGTACGTTCCGGCGATTGAGGAGATCGCTCCGTAGATCTCTTCACCTCTTGTCTCTCCTATGGCCACATCCACTAATCCTATTAATTAGGAGTCTTATTTGTGGGATCAGATAAAATCTTATATTAAGTGAGATTGTATTCTCTATTGACATCAACTCTACTTGATCTGACGTGGGACCCGTGACATGCGGACTACTCCGCACTATTGTCTCTCAAACGAAGTTGACCCAAAGAGGTTTGGGTGTCATAAAGGTCAAAATTCTGTTGCCTCTTAATAATCTCTCGCTCTCTTCCGCGAGGCATTTTTTAATTTTATTTTACTATTGGATCGATTCTCTTTGCATAAAATGTTCTTTAAATTTTCATCTTTGTTTCTTGTACTTGAAAGCTATATCACCAATCTGATCCATCTATTTGGCTTGCACAAAACACTCCAACCTGGCTATATTAATCATATCCTCTATTAATTGCAAAACGGATAGTTCCTAAATCTGACACACCTGTCAGGCGGTCCAGATTGGGTTGCTTGTGACTTATTATCCTGTTTATTTACATTTGTGACTTGCTTGGACAGTTTCTTCTAAAACGATCCTACATTCACATTAATAGGATCATCTGTAATAAAATAACCTACGGGATGGAAGTATCAATTTCAAGGAGGTGAAATAACAACACAAGCAGGAGAATTAAATTAGCACATACATTGCCATTAGCCATCTCCCATTGTACTATTTTTTTTTTTTTCACAAAAAAGTTTCCTGCATGAATTACATGTGTAATATAATGTCAATAAATGAGATTAATGACGATTAACTTATTTTGATGGTTGTTTGGTAAAATACCTTTGTTGATCGTGTCTAAATATTTATTTAATATAAAATAGATAATTTAGAAATGGTCAAATATATTTTTATTTTTTGGGCCTGGACTTAGCACGGGTTTTTGTTGCTAGTAATAATGTAAAAGCATTATAATTCCCTTTATCTCCCTTAATGCACGATTATTGGTGGGTTTCCAAGCCTAAACTATTCATGGATCTTTGGCTTTACTGGTTTCCCCACTCAATCGAAGCCAATCCAAAATCTAGTTGGACACCTTCTCTATTTTTAAGTCTCATATTCAAAATCAACTTCAAAGTTTAAAAGAGAGAGTGATCCTACATACATGGACGTCGGAGTGAAGGTCAATGGGCCCAGGCCAGAAAAAATGAAAATCAACACTGCTTTTTTTTTTAATTTCTCTACATTGATGCCATGGATCAAGTATCAACTAGACATTAACCCTCCTTCTTTATTCAAGCTTGGGAGAGACCATGCTTGTAACAAGCAACATGGCACAGTCTACAAAACTCTATTTACTATATTATAACTTAAAACGTATACTGGGCGCTCAAGCGCCTGATCATACAAGCTTGAGCGTGCCCCGACAAAAGGTGATCATGCACTCAAGCTTTCTTCTCTCACGCTCGTGCCTGACATATAGAATGCACAGAATTGTAAAATAGATGGAAGTTTATTTCACGCGTTCGAGTGGCCATGTACTCGCGCTCGAGTGCATTATGCAGGTTCAGGATATTAATTTGGAAATTCTTCCTTATTGCTTCCCAATCATTCAAAAACTCTTACTCCTTGTTACCCTAATAGCAACCCACACACCAAGGCTTATAAAAACCCATCTTCTCTAAAACTTATTAATTTCCTCTCCTATTCTATAACCTAGAATCTTTTGAGAGATCCATTGTCTTCTCCAGAGCATCCGTCGTTGCAGAGCTGAAGTGTTACGACTTCCAGATCCCTTATTTACTCTCCTGCACTAGATTCACCTTGAAGATGCATTCAAGGTGGTTGGTTCAAGTACGACAAATGTGGTTCAAGTACGACGTCAAAGGTGTACGACGAGGCTCCAACAAGATCATTGCAGTCCTTAGGTTGGGCCGGGTTGCAATTGGGGAAGGTTCTGTGAGTACTTGTAACTTTCGTTTCATATCGAATTTGGTTGTCTTTGGTTTAGACGGTAAGACCCGTGGTTTTTTCCAAGTAAGGCTTTTCATGTAAAAAATCGCATGCCTCCTCTTTTATGTGATTGCTTGATTCTTGTATAGGTTTCTAATTTGGTTTAATTGAGATCTAAAAGAGAAACTGCTTTCGGACCTAAACCCGTATTAGGGTTTAAATGCTTCATTCGTAATGAGATCTGGCCCAATGTTATTACATGGGTGAATGTGCGAATGTCATTTAGATGAGTTTGATTTCATACTTGGTGGAGCTCCATTGATGATAGATTTAGAGAGTTGCTCTGAGAACTATTTGGTGATCGTTTGTCTTTTACGTATTTGTAAAATTTGTATATGTGAATTTAATACATGCGAAACATATTAAACACCAGATTAAAAATATTTAACGGTTTGGTCTCTATATATATAATTATATATATAAATCTCACTTCTAAAAATCTATGAATAATTAAGGATGAAAAGTAAATATTTTAGGATTTAATGGGTCAATAGAAAATTTGAATGGCTTGGATACCGGGGCTAAGAGTAGCACAAATAATTGAATAAATAAAAGACAATGTAAATTTAGAAAACACAACCTTTCAAAACCACAAGTACTTATACTGGCACTTTTTTAAGGAGAGAGGTGTAACAATTTCATATACACTTTTTTAGATGCAAAAATCTCATAAAAAAATGGCCTTGTATATACATAATTTGTATACCTCATTTATGTTGACCAAGCATAAATATTACATATGTGCATCATTTAGATATATAAATGGGTGTAAATCAATGACCCTTAAGATTTGTTTGTTTGGAGGTTAATGAGATATTTTGCAGTGTCATAGAATTTCTGATGCAATATAATGTTTTGAGAGCTTCTTTTTATGTTTTTCTTTTTTTTTTTTTTTAATGAAAGGGATTTCATTGCCACATAAAGCAACCTAACAATAGAACCAGAACATTGAACATAACTAGATCTGAAACATACCCAAGGGCTTACAAACCAAAAGTATACTGAAAAGTCACTTTTTACCTAAGTGAATCTTATAAGTTTTTCTTTGTGAATATTAGAGTAATATACTTCCACAGTAGTTAAAGAATTCGAATTCATAATTTTTCGACCAAGAATTCTTGGAATACCTCTAATCAAACAGGCTCTAGTAGGGCTCATCCTAGAGACAATTCAGACTCATAAACTCTTCACCATGTATTATTTTTATCCAACACTTTGTGGTCCACCCTACTTCGCCAGATTCCATGCCTAACCTGAGTCACCAAAGCCTAGTCAAATTACTCTGATCACTCACATGAAGCCCGTCCATCCCGGAAGTGTGTCCATGCATGGATTCACAACCAAAATAGTTTTCTATCTACAAGGCACACATTGCCTACTCTGGCAATACCCGGAATCCTCTGGCATGAATAATTAACAAAAACTATTCTATGTTACGAAGGTACAAGTGACGCACCAACAGGCAAAACAGCTGACATAACAAGAGTGAATAAGTTTTAGATAAAGAGGGATTCGAGAGAAGCCCTGGCATGGTGCAGAACTTTATGTTTCCTGGCCACAGACCGAGATTTAATAACTCAGCTGACAGGCATTACAGGCCACGTTCTGTGTAAATTCCACATTGGGGCCATCGCAAATTGAAGACTTCAGAATTCAGATTGTCGTGGAAGGAAAAATTATTCTAAAGTCATTAGCCTCATTAGACTCATGAGTGGGGGCCATCTTTTCGAAATTAAAGCAATTTACTATCCTTTCACCTACTGTTATATGCCACCATTGGATGTACTGCACCTTGAGCACATGCTCAACTTGCAGCGCTTTTTAGTCTATGAAAGTGATGGCTCCGCTGTCTATCACTTTAATATTTGTAAGTGTACATTCTAATTTATTGCAATTTTATAGTAGTTTTATTTTCAACTGATATTTTTCCCAATCTTATGTAAGTTTTTGTGGATTTAATCAGAAAAAAAATTTAATTCGGACGTGTTACGCAGTTAAATACTTGAGGATTTTATCCAAAAAAGGACCCAAGATGGTCACTAAACAAAAAATGGGCTACTAGTAAATATGGCACGGAAGTGGTCCTCTGGGACCACTTCCATTTTTTTTATTAATGATCGAAACAAGTGACGACGTCGTCGCTTCTGAAACATTATTTTCCCTATATTCCCATCTTCCTCCCATCGTTTTCCCCCATTCCCTCTTTTAGACCACTCCCCTTTACCCCTCTCCACAACACAGCAGCCCTCATCCCTCTCATTCTTTTCCGCTCATCACTCTCTCTCTCATTCTCCACTCCCTCTCCTCGCTCCCTCGCCGCCGTCGGACAACGCCGCTGCCATCACCATGACTGAGCTCCTCTCTTCTACCATCTCTCATTTTTCTCACTTATCTCTCCCTCACCCAACCATGCTCCCGGAGCTCCTTGTCGCAGTCCGCGACCACCACCGGCACCATCACCGTCGGCCACCATCATCTCCGACGAACCCCCCCCCCCCCCCAAACCCATCTCTTTCAGCACGTTTGGTAAAAACCATCTGATAGGAATCCATAGCGTGTATCTGTGCTATCACGGAAAACCCATGTTTGTGTGCAACATGGACAAAATGAAATCCCCAAAGTCTCCCGATTTCGAAACCCTATCTTTCGTCTCCAATTTTCTTTGCTGCAATTGCTACTAGGGATGGCGACCCGACCTTCTGTGATGGGATGCGAGCGCACCTGCTCCGACACGACCAGAGGTGGCCGGACTCTGTGTCGTGCACGCTCCTCCCTCCTTCCTTGTTATTCTTCGTTGAAACTTCTGGCTTCATCCATCCATCCCGTAGACTTGTTTGTTTGGCGGGATGCTTCCTATCCGTTCTCCTCTTCGCATGATTCAGTTTCTATTTTATGGAACTTACCAACTCCGTACATCGCCACGGTCGAAGATCTAGTGGTTTGATTTTTAGATATCCAGCAGAGATGAAGTGAGTAGATAGAATCCTTTCACCTTTTTGATCTTCAAGCATCTGCTGCTCCTCTTGTTCTTAGATTTCTTATTTCAATTGATGATTTATTTGTTTGGAGAAATGAGAAATTCGGTTTGTCTTGGAGATTTAGGTTTTAGCTGGATTTGATTTGATTGGATATATGATTGAAGGAAATTTGATATGGTTATGGATTGAGTGATATGGTTATGGATTGAGAGATATTGTTGTGATTATATTAGACCCTGTTGTTGTTGTTTTTTTTTTTTTTTTCCTTAGATTGTGTTTGTTTTTTGTGGTGTTGAAGATTAAAATGATACCGCTGTATTTTGAAAAGTTAGATAGAACCCGTCCAACATGGTCTTATTGACCTGACTATCAAATTCTGCATGATTAGAATGAGGACTGAACTTGCAGGACTGAAAATGGATAAGTCTCTCCCTCTGTTTTCTTCAGTTCTGTCATGTGGGAATGGGCATCAGAGATATCTCTTTCTCAAACCTATTAACATTTTCCCTAATTACAGTTTGCTTGCAAGTGCCTGATGTTATTGACAAGCAGTGCTTGATGTTATTCTTTGCTATTTTCGTGTTCATTAGGTGAATTGGTGATCTGGTGTTTTAAAATCATAAGCTGTTTGCAAATGAATCTTCTGTTTCCCTTCATTTTTTGTTGGAACTCAATGAGTTAGTTCTGGTAAATGGTATAATATTGCTATTATTTTGATACAGGCAAGACTCGTGGCCTCAAGAAGAGTGGATGAAGCACATAAGGGAGCTTTGGATTCTGAGAGGAAAACTCGAGAAGCTACGGAAAGGGAGGATAAGCTAAATATGAATATGAAGAGGGACACCAATACAAAAGAGGTGAAAGAAGGTGGCCAGCCTAGAAAAAGTGGATTTGATCGATCCACTATTGTGCAGTCAACATGTGTAGTATAGATTTAAAAGGGAAACATTTTCTATTCTGTGAGATTTACTTCTGTGTGTTTTTGTTTCACAACAAACAACTTGGTACCCTAGAAGGCCAAACAGATACTAGTGGAGATGATACAATTCGAGATGCTTCAGCTGTGGAGTGATGTTTAATATTTTGTAATGGAGAAAGAGTTGGGATTTATTTCGTACCAACCAACTTATTCTGTAAGGCTATTGATGATTGTGACTTTTTATGTAGATTGATGATTTTGAAAGATTAACATTTTATATTGATGAGGATTGATTAATATGAATATATATTTAAATGCCAAGTTATGTGCTTTTTTATGGCAAGAAACGAAGCTTGTGTGTCCATGTCTTGTATTGCACTCGCACATAAAACCAATACACACATCATTTTTTTCGATTTCAATGGTCAGTGACGACGTCGTTGCAACACAGAAGATAAAATTTGAAAGGAAGTGTGCTCTAATATCTGACGACGTCGTTGCTTCACAGAAGCTAGTGGAAGAAAGTGTGCTTTAATATCTGACGATGTCGTTGCTTCACAGAAGCTAGTGGAAGAAAGTGTGCTTTAATATCTGACGACGTCGTTGCTTCACAGAAGCTAGTGGAGAAAGATTGCTTTAATATCTGACGACGTCGTTGCTTCACAGAAGCTAGTGAAAGAAAGATTGCTTTAATATCTGACGACGTCGTTGCTTCACAGAAGCTAGTGGAAGAAAGTGTGCTTTAATATCTGACGACGTCGTTGCTTCACAGAAGGTAATGCGAAAATTACTGTGTTAATCTGTGACGACGTCGTCGCTTGTAGAAAATAAGCAAAAAATATATATTTTTTGCCGGGAATACCGGTTTCGTAGCATATAAACTAGTGTCCCCTTTTTCGTCTAGTGACCATCTAAGGTCCTTTTTCAGGTAAATTCCTCTAAATACTTTAACAAGTAGCGCACCAATTAGTGCAATTGGGTCCGATTTTTATTTTATTTTTTTTTTACCAAAAGAGCACATCTTCGGCGCCGACCTTATTTACACTTGAATAAGGTCGGCGATGACGCTGTCCACCAAGCCTATATAATCCGATTTTGATCTTTTTTCTTCTCACTTCTCCAAAATCACAAAGAAGCCGTTTCTAAAAGTATTGTATAGCCTTGAAACATGATTTACACACATTGTGCTACGTCCAGAGTACTTCCAAGTTCGTAAAATTAAATTCAAGAAACACAATGAACCTATTCACGTTGTCAAAACGAAGAAACACAAAGAGGAACAAATGAACAACTATTGTCATTGGACCACATACAACATCCTCAAGTTTGAAAAATAAAAATAACTCACTCAAACTTTTCTGGAAGTGTTAAAACAAGCCCCAAATATCCATCGTCCTTCTCAACTGAAAATTCACTCAAATTTGAAACCTACAAACCCTAATCAAGGTAAACAACAAATGTACAAATTGAATACAACGTTGAAGATAACAAACCATGCACTTAGATATCATATGCGAGATGACAGAAAAACAAAAGGAAGTGAAAATACAAAAATATTGACAATGTTTCAAAAAAGTAAGGAGATCCAAACCTCTTGAGTGTCGGTCTAAATCACAATCGATCGAAAAAATGATGGAATTATGAGAAGCAGCCGAGGAATTCAGTTACAAGGCTGGTGATTATGGAAAAATGGAAACAACTGCTCTTTGTCGCTCGTCCAATGTCAGTCTCGACCCAATGGTGGAAGAGAGAAGAAAAGAATAAGCGAAAACATGGATTTCAGCCCTAATATGGGTCAGTATTATCGCCGACCTTATTCAAGTGTAAAAAAGGTCGGCGCCGACGATGTGCTCTTTTGGTAAAAAAAAGTGAAAATCGAGCCCAATTGCTCTAATTGGTGCCCCACTTGCTAAAGTGGTTGATTGCGTAACACGATCTGATTAAATATTTTTTCCGGTTAAATCCTCTAAATTTTATTTCTCATTGATATTATTCCCTTGGAGTATGTCCGGATACATATGCCATGGAAAACTAGTTCCACAAAAACAAAATCCCGACCACCCCTAAAGGAAATTTTTTCCAAAGAATTGTAGAAACTTTAATTCTATTTTGCACTTTTGTGTAAGGAAAAATGGCTGCACCAAACATATATAGGTTCTGTTGTGACAAGAAATTTAATTTTCGCAATCCTCACTTGTGGTGCGGAAATTAATTTTTACAATCCTCACTTTTTTTTTCCTTGAGAGTTGGCCACACATGCTTGACTGTCACATTTTCAAAGGAAAAGTATGGAAAATTTGTCTGCTTTTTTTTTTTTTTATAGCAAGAAAGTCTCATGTTTGGTGCGGTTGTTTTTTCTTGAGAAAAAGTGAAAAAATAAACTAATTCTTTTGCAATTACTCAAAAGAGTGTTTTTAATGAGGGAGGGGGTTTGTTGGGAAATTTTTTTTCACAAGGAAGAAAAAAAACTCACAGAATTGATTTTTCATGGACCTACGTAAACATTTTCTTAGATTGTGTTTATTGTATGAAGAGAGGGTTCTAAAATGGAGAGAAAATTTACTCCAATTCTTTGTGCAACCTACTGTATCACTGTTTGGGCAATACATTTTTTTGTGAAAATGAATTGACGTTCCTTAAAAAGAAAGGATTTTGATAGGGAGATAGAAATGCAAAATTCTTCTTTTTCTCTCTCACGAAAAAAAAAATATATATATATATATAAAAAGGGCAGAACCCTCTTCTTACAAAATCAAGTCTTTGAAAATCGAAATTGGAACCCCAAAGAATGCTATGGAGACAGATATGATATAACAGGAAATAACGAAGGACGTCTGATCTGGCCGTGTGGTTTGTTATTCTCCAGATAGATTTAGAGAGATTTTCTAAAAAATAATAAAGAGACATTCTTCTAAAATTGTCCTTTTTCTCTTCTATCTTTTCAATATTTTACTTTTTCCCTCATCCTAACAAGTGGTATTCTACAAAATCTAAATTGCTCAAATGCATATCCCTTTTAATGGAGCATTGATAAATTTAATCCAACATAAGTCGACCCAACCATGAAATTAAGCTTCTAATTAAGAAATACATGAACAAAAAATAAATGAATTCAAATGCTTAAAATATATAAGTGCCCACTTCTTAGGACATGTAAATACAATACAATTAATATTAATTGAAGGCATTTAATCAATTTTACCACCTATCAATTAAGTGGGTCCCACGTAGAAGGAAGGATGGGTGAATATCGTGGGTCTCAATTAGATAAGCTAAAAAGATAGGGTGGGTATTGGATATAGTGGGTCCCACTTACATACAGCTAAAGATGTGCAGGGTACGTTTTCATTCAGGGCATGATAGTTGATCCAGCTGATCCACATAGATGGGTGGAGATTGATGGATCTTTTAATCAGTAGTGTGTAGTTTGTTGGATCGTTGGTTCCACATGGTTTGTCGGAAGGTCAATCATTCATCTGGTGGGTCCTACATAGTTTGTTGGATATGTGGTTGCAATGAACTACATGTACATGCACTTGAAAGATCCAACCATCTGACCATCCACCTATTCTGCCTATCTATTATGTCAGATACACTTGATAGGATCAATCCAGACATTTACATGGGATCAATTGCATGAAACATCGTACCCATCAGCTCATATAGCGATCTACTTGGGGGCCACTAGAGACCTTATGCATCTTGTTTTTACTTAATTGAGACCCATTATATCCAACCAATGTATTTAACCTATTCTTGGTGCTTATCTAAATGGGACCCACCACATTCCACCCATCCACCCTCTTGCATAGGACCTAATTGATTGGTAGGTGGTCATATATTTCATCTAGTGGGTCCTAAGGAGATGGATAAATTAATTTGATTCAATAGATCTCCGGTCCCGCACTGGAATCCATCCCGAAATATACACTGAATTAATTCTTTTGGAACAAGAGCAAAGACCAAGGCAGCTCAGCCAAGTAGTCACCTGACCTCGAAAACCTAGGAGTTGACGTAGAGAGTATTATGTTTATTAAAATACTCCTTCATGTGATCGCCTTGAATGCAGTGAGTACGAAACCATGAAAACAGGACATGCTGCTTCTTCTCTTTCCCTGTTCCACTGTATAAAGAACACACATGGCCAACTGCATGTACAGAGAGACACTCTTGAAAACTGCATCTTTGTTGAGAAGAAGAGATCATGAAGGTACGTTACTTTCGTATAATCTAAGGATCATTCAAATATAAGTTACACTTAGAAAATGTTACTAAAAACATTTTATGTTTGATATTGCGTTTAGCATCAAGCACTGCAGCTATATCTTTACCAAATGGGTTCTCTTCCTGCAAGATGAAGCCTCTGATAGAATTCTGTAGGTTGTGACTTTGTAATTAGATCAACAAAAAAACATTCTGCTTTGTGAATCATGTTCATCTTTTATGAAAAATGCTCGGCAGAAACATATACACTAATTTGGTAAATTCGATGGGAAAATTTTGAGTCATTGAGTTTAGTATGTATTTAAGAAATTAAGTGTGGAGAACAGCTCCTTAAGGAGCAGTGGTTCTTACCAGACTGCAAAAGTTTTGAACCTTGGATATGCTGCTTTTTTTTTTTTTTTCGTGCGGGCTCTTTTCCCACCTAACTGCTCTCTTGAGTCCAGTCACCTTGACTAGGGTGAAAAAATAAGTGTGATGGTAAAAATGTAATTAATTTTTGTTGTTTTGGTTTTTTGATTGACATATGCAGCAAAAGATAGTGATAAAGGTAGCCATGCATTGCCAGGATTGCCGTTCAAAGGCTATGGAGATTGCTGCAGTTTTCGAAGGTCATTATTACTGACCTCATTATATATCATTTCACAGGTCCCATAAGCTTACTCTTGCATTTCGCAATTCCACGCCTGATTTTTGTGTGGGCCTTCTTACCACGTGTGTGAGCTACTTTTCCACTTGAGTGGACTGCATTCCCACCTGTTCGGGCTCTCTTGGGTCTCAACCTATTTAGCTGGAGTAAAAAAAAAAAAGGGAAAAAATAACCACGCCAGCTTTGGAATCAATTTTTACATAAAATATTTTCGCCGACTGAGGTATGAGTGGCACACAAACATCTGTCACTAGCGATGCTGCATTGAGTCCGGATTTGGTGAGGCTTTTACCCAAGGTGAACGCGAGTGGACGTATCATGGTCCGCCATGTCACCGTGGGCAGCCTGTCCAGCACGCGGGGTTGCTGTCTATTGCCCGAGCAGGGGCTATATATCCACGGTGACGTAGCGGACCGTAATTAATCTCCCCACAGCCACCACGAGAAAAAGCCTCAGATGATCCCCATTCCGCTGCATTTTATCCTATCACATAACTTTAGATATGCTCATGAGTGGGGCCATCTTTCCAAAATCATTTACGTATCCCAACAATCCTAGTAATGTACATATACGCCTAGCAAAAAGTGTGAAAAATAAAATAAAATAAGGGAGACTACCATCCTCAACCTAATAAAAAAATCCTAAATTTAGAAGGAAAAAAAGAAGATACAAAAATAGAAACTCAATTATTTCATATTATTAAGCAAAACGTAGCAATCCAAAACCCTCCATTTCCGAAATAATAAAAGTTAATGAAAATAGTAAAAAAACTAATCACAAAAAACCCCTTCAGCTAGTTTATTAAATACTTTTAATGATTTTCCACAAAAATTCAGAATCCAATGGATGGAGAAAACCTAAAATAAGAAAAATAAAAAAATTACTATTTATAGATAGTTTTGCATGGAAACTGCATTTTGACCTTTGAAATTGCTTCAATTTTTCTTGAAAACAGGTCACGACTATAGCTTGGAAAAGCTTGTGCCCCGAGAATGAGATGATACCTGAATTAGAATGTCATGCATTTGGAAGTTTACATGATTGTTTCAACTTAAATTCTAATAATTTCCACGTTTCATAGATTGTTCTGCCACTTGCTTTACCACAGTGTAAAATTCTACTCAAATTAATAAGATAAGATGACCATTATTAGTCCACCACCGAATTTACTTCATCTTGAACACACGTTTAACTTCGTTCACTTTCCTCTGTTTTATGGAAAAAAGGAATGGAACTAATTGCAATTAACTATAGTATTTATATTCAATTTATATATTGGGTGTAAAGGCATATAAAACTAAAATGTTTGGATTTTTAAAAGGTGTGCTATACCCATCCATTTAATGAGGGTGCTACCATTTAATAAAAGAGGTCAGCTCTCCTAAGCTCAAGCTTAGGATAAGGTAAGCTCAAGTTTGTGGTGGGGCCCACTTGGGGACCCACATGGGGATGGGGGTGAGGAGGATTTCAAGGACTCCCTAGGATCTTTCTCTCTGCAAAAAATCAACCCCAACCGTAATTTCTATCATCTCCATATGGGCCCAAGAGTTTAATGGTCAAAAATCCATTCGGATTGATATATAGTCAATCCAACGGTCCACTAAATTCGGATCTTACCGAAAGTTGGTGCACATGTGTAATTTAAGGGGGTCATGTGTTTGGTCCATTTGGATGGACCAAAGGTGAGCCCCACAACCACGAGCTTACGAAATTTTCACCCTAAGCTCGAGCTTAGGGGAGCCTTGGCCTTAATAAAAAGCAAGCCATAGAACTTAAGTTTTATTCTGATTTTAAAATTCAATATAACTAAAACTTCAACGTGTTTCTGTTAGACTGAAATGGCAATTTGTTTTAGTATATTCTCATAGATTTTTTAGAAATATATAATAAAAATTATAAACCTTCATTTTAATTATTTTCAAGGTGTTTCAGATGCAAACAAAATAGAAGATAAAGGTGGAAAGAATGGAGTTCAAATGTATTTTTAGAATTTGAAATAAACTCAAAAGAGTTGGTACATAGATGAGGAATGTTCATATGCATCAATCTCTCATCATAGGCCGAGGGATACTTGCATAATTGAAAATATTCACATGCAAAAGAGGGAAAGCCATATATGATCATATGCATAGAAGATGAATGTTCATGTGCAAAGAGAGAAAGCCACCTAAGCATCCTCGCCCAATGGTAAGGGATAGATGTACATGAATATTCATTCTTTTAGTATTTTCGAATTTTACAAATTATTTAAAACATAAGCATGGACCAAACTTTACAGATTAAACTGAAGCTGACTTTTTTTTTTTTTTTTAATGTATCCAAATGAAACAATGAAATTCGCATGAGGTCGCTTATGCAACTCAAAGTTATGGGCATGAGACTACTAGGGCCGATTTTTTTAAACTAATTGGCCCCAGTTTGATGAAACTTAGATTTTTCTGGCCCACGCTCAACTTGTAGATAACTAAATTAAAAGTACTTAAAGGGCTAATTATAAATTGTGTGACAATTGACATATTGCAGGCGTCATTTCTGTGGCAATAGAGGGAAGGACCTTGATCTGTTGGTGGTTACTGGCAATGAAGCGGATTCACCTTCCTTAATCAAGCGGTTAAGGAAGAAGATGGGCTATGCAGATCTTGTCACTATAGAAGAGGTGAAGCCCAAATCTCCAAAGAAGCCAAAACCACCTCCATGTCCAGTTCCAACATGCTGTTCCGGATGCTCACCACCATGTCCAGTTCCAACATGCTATTCCGGATGCTCACCACCATGTCGAGGTCCAATATGCTGCTCTGGATGCTCACCCCCATGTCCAGGTCCAATAATCTGCCCACCTCCATGTCCAGTAAGTGGCAACAAAAGCCCACCTAAATGTCAAAGAACCTGCCGTCCACAGCCATCCGTATCAGTGAAGATTTCTGAATCCGGCCCAAATTGTTCTTTCATGTAAACCCAAGTTGTAATTTTTTTCCTTACCAAAAAAGTTGATTTTTTTTGGGTTATTTCTTCTCTGATCACAGCCTCCTAGTTTCATTTTATGAGCGTAATCATGTTTGAGATAAGACTTAATCGCTAATCACTCATTTTATCTTCCATATATACATTGAAAGGCACAGGTACTCCATTTGGCCAACTTGAAAGTCGGCCCTCAAATTTTTTTGCTTGAAAAAAAAAATGTAAATTGTCCCCACTTTAATTAAAAAAAGAAGGTGGGTGAAATAATTTCTTTCTTCAGATTTTTTAATGGGAGGAAGGTAGCAATTTTAAAGACATAAAACACCAGGCAGGGAGACAATGGGAGAATTGGGTCAAGAAAGACATTTGTTCTTTACTTAATCATGCATCATGTGAGAATGGCATCTTATCTGGTTGGTAAGACGCGACAGTTCTCATTGGAAGGTCCAGGGTCTCACTCCTCGTACATATACGAGTTTAATCTTCATATTTGCAGGTTTTCCCCTCCTATGTTCAATTCTCTTGGAGACCTAGCCCTCCTTAGCTGGGATACCAAAAAAAAAAAAAAAAAAAAAAGAGCATCGGATAGCATGCTGATATACAGTTTGGTTGTATATTATTAGAAGGCAAAAAATGTTGTGGAACTAATTCTAGGTAAATGCTCCTGCGTCGATTCCTTGATCTCTTTTTATATTATTATAGCTGATCGATTCCCTGATCTCCTTTTCTCTTCTCGAGAACATCTATCCTCCATCTTTCCCAATAACACCTGTGCAACCCATCCAGGGCCGGCCCTGGGGACAGCCCACACAGGCGGCCAGTTGGGGCCCCAAAATTTGGCCCAAAATGGGTTCCCCCAAGTTACAGCTTTTAGGTAGATTTGATCCCTAGAGCTTCAATTGAGGTTTGGATGGCGTTAGAGTTTTAGAACGAGAAAGCGGTCTTCACGAAGTTTTTAGAGGACGTCTTAAGCTTTTCAGAAATGTCTGGTTCGCAAAAATCCGAGTTCGTTTGGGCCTCCAAACGTTGCTTCAAAGTCAGACCTGGAAAGCTGATCCGAGATTCTTGTCCGAACCAATAAACTTCAATGGGCCATAACTTGAGTTTCCTAAGTCCAAATCGGGTGATTCAAAACCTTAGATCATCTACACATCTAGGGCTACAACTTTTATGAGGAGACTAAGTCAAGATTCCACCGTTATATGATAGAAAAATGCCTCATAAGTTGCGGCACAATTTCTGGGATCTCTGTCAATCCGTTTTGAATTACCTATAATTTAGGGATTTGAGTTGTACACGTTTTGGGAAGTTATCATTGTTTGATATATCTATTTAAGGCTTCTTTAAGTCGAGGACGAGGAGGGAAAAAAATATTCTAGGGTTTTCATATTCAAGCATGTCAGGCTAGGTTTTTCAATTCAGTTCAAAGGGGATTTCGAACCTTCATTGCAGTTTGATGGTTGAATCAATTCAGCAACATTATTTCTCCCTTCTCTCATGAAATCCCTTCATGATAATCTGTTTTTATTATTTTTATTGATATTTGGTTTGGTCAATTTCATTTGTTTGTTGGTTTGTTGTAAATTGTGGGGGTTAATTCACGGGTCAAAAAGAAGTTATGGTGGTAGAAAAGCTTGATTATAAAGACTTAATTAGTGATTTCACAGTTAGAAATGCAAGAAGACTAGTAGTTTTTCAGTAGTGCTTAGTTTTTATAATTAAATTTTAGTGTTAATTGGTTAATGTGAAATACAATTCTGATTTGGTAAGAGTAGGTAAGGAGTTTAGACTTAATTTTCGATCAAATAATAAAAAAATTTTGACTTCTATTTTTTTATCATTTATCAGTGGGTATACGGGTAGAGCCATACTTTAGGAACTTACCTAGGGCCCCCGAAAACTCAGGGCCACCCCTGATCCCATCCATCTCCTAGCTGGAGTTATATCTCTTCTAACGCAGGCATCTCAGTCCCTTGTGCTAAACCATAATGCAGTTGACACTCTGGAATTCTCAAAGAGATGGTATCTTACCCCTCAAAGCTGCTTGGCATCTTTTTCGTTAAAGATCGTCCACTATCAATTGGGCTCCTTTCATCTGGAACAAGTTCTGTCTTCCTCGAATTTCATGCTTTAGTTGGCGCTTGCTGCATCAAAAAACCCCTACTCATGATTGGGCTCAATTAGTGGGGTTCTCAATAGCCTTTAGATGTTGTCTCTGCAAGAAAGCTTTTGAGTCAGGCTCCATCTTTTTTTCTTCTGTCCTTTTGCGGTAGATCTTTGGATTTGGATTCTTAGCATTGCAAGATTTGGATTCTTAGCATTGCAAGAGCTCGAGTTCCTCCGTCCTTCACTCCAATAGCTATCTAGAACCCGCTTTCAGCAACCTCTGACGCTCTGGCTAGAAAAGCTCTTGCGTTTGTTTCACTAACATGTGCTTTCTTCTTGTGGAAAGTAAGGAATGATGAAATGTTTAAAGGAATTCTTCCTTCCTAGTCCAGAATCAGGAAATGGCTCCAAGATTTGCTGCTTGTCTCCTTGGGTCACATTGCCAATCCTGTCAATGGGTTTCAACTTAAAAACTTGATTCATTTTTTTGGGAGTTCATACTCCTCTGTCTAGCTCAATTTTTTTTTTCTCTCTTTTCTCTGTTGTTCTTCTATCTTTGTTGATCTCTTTGGGGACTTTTCTCTAAAAGTACTCTTTATTATGTTATTTGCTTTTTAATACAATTACCGTTTCAACAAAAAAAAAAAAATCTACGTAAATGCCAAATCAAGCACTCCCCTTGTATTTCAACACTCTAATGGACCCCTAGCAATTCTGGGTCATGCGATGAGTTAACGACTATTCATTTTACTTACCAGTGGACCGCGTGACAAGGAGATTTGGAAAATAAAGCATCCAAACATCCTTACAATTATTTTTATTTATTTTTTTTAAAATAATTAAGATTATTTTGTCTTTGGCTGTAGCTCAGTTTTGAAATATAATATGTGAATGAGCTAGAGTGTGTGTGTTTGAATCGCTAATTGGAAAAAAAAAAAGCCGCCAATTATCCGCCTATTATGATGAAGATGTCATGACAAATAAATTAACAAGATTTATATATCTCCCAAATGTATCCCTTTAGCTGTGTGTTTGGATGAACGCGTTGACTTTGACTCATTAAGTTATGAGAGGATTTGTAGATTTCCACGCTTAAGTTACACTTGCCTTCCATTTCAAAAGTTTGCATGTGGTCAGTAAAAAATGCGCGTGCAGTTCTAATTTTTTTAATTGTTAGGTAAGAATATCCACGTATGGTTGAAGTTGACAGGAACCTTCTCTACTCGTTTCTGTTTATGCATAAATGACAAATCCACCGTCACTTTCCATTGCAAGAAGACTCTCTTGAGGGCAATAGTTTTTCACTTGGGGTGGGCAGACCAGTGCAAGCATTAGAGAAGATGAAGGTACGCAATTTTGTAGATCCAATCACGATTCTAATAAAAATTTACAATTCCAAGGGTATGTTTGTGTGCCACAGCTTTCTGCTGCATTATATTAATTTGCATACAGATTTCTTTCCTTGTGCATGAGAAATTCTCTACAGTGAAATATGTTTGATCTATTCTATGAGATTGGAAAAAAACAGAAAAGAAAAGAAAAGAAGAAGTTGGGTGAACCTCTTTAAACCAAATCTGTTTTCCGTTGAAATTGAAGGAATCATGTTTTCTTGAAATCAAAATTGTGGAATGTGTTAACATGGTATCAAAGAAAGTTGTTCTCTCTGGTAACTTATTTTCATATTCTTTTAAAGAAAATGCCTCCATGAACAAATCCCAGCTGTAAATTGGGTAGCATTAATTAGTTAATTTGAATGGGAAATTTGATATGAGTCATCTCATGAAAAGTTCAGTATATTTAAGGAAATCAAGGCTCATGCTAAAAAAGCAGTTTTTTTTCCCTCTAATTTTGTATGTGCAGCAAAAGATAGTTATGAAGGTGGATATGCATTGTCCGAAATGCCGATCGAAGGCTATGGAGATCGCTGCAGCGTCCGATGGTCAGTACTTCTATATATTCTCATTTTATGTTATTTCATGCCCCTATTTGTTAATTTTCATAAACTTCAAAATCAACCATAAAGCAGCAGCGTTTTATTGTTGAATTGAACAACGTCTTAGGGCATGATTAACTCCATTAATCGAAATCATAGAGCTTGCCATGTTGAATGTGCCTCTCACAAATGGATTTGACCAGACCTTAACAAAATATATCAGCTATATGTAATTATCTCTCGTTTAAGCTTATATATATATATATATATGTGTGTGGTTTTTCGGAAAACTACGCTTAAATGGCCTGTGTACGAAAAAGAAACTCAGAGTTTGTATTGCATAAAAAAGTCCTACCAATTTTAACCTTTTTGTTTTATATTTTAATATCGTCCCTCGTATCTTCTTCTTCCTTTTATTTATTTCTTCTTCACCCCCTCTTCTCCATCTCCCCCACTCCATTCATCGCTCCAAGAAGAGCGCCCCACACGTTTGCATTTGGTTCTAATGGCATACTCTTCATAAAATCCTATGCTTCATGAAAGTAAATTATCTACCCTTCTGCAACAAAAAAAGATGCTCCACAAACATCGAGAAATTCCTTTATGTAGTTCTTCTTTCATCGTTAATATGATGGGTAAGCAGTCATTTCCTATTAAAGGGGAGATCTTTTTCTTTTGTTTGTTTTTGGATCTTTAGCTTTGTCTTCAATTTCAGCCCCTTTGGTTTGGATGGGTTTTATGTAAGCTTAAGATGATGGATGGTGTGAGAAGGTAAAAATAGGAAAGAGTTAACCAAGATGGAGGTATTGTGGGTATTGGGTTGAGGGAGAAATAGAGTAGGGGAGATGGAAAAAGAGGAGGGAGAAGAGGAAGAAAGAAAAAAAGAAAGAAGCGGTAGAAGAAGACACGAGTGACGATATTATTGCTCAACTAAAACGAGCGACGAAATCGTGACTCAGTCTAAAAAGGTGTAAAAAAAAAAAAGATGTTAAAATTGGTGGGAGGGCCTTTTTTGTGTAAAAGAAAGTAAGAGGTTGTTTTTTGTGCACGGGCCATCTTAGGAGTTTTTTCCTGTAAGATTCTATGACTCTAATTATAACTAGGCAATGAAAATGTGACGCGTGGCATAATTGATAGTAGACTTTTGATCTAGCCAACTACTAATTATGTGATCATATGTTTATTATAAGGGAATGCAATGAGTGGTGTTAGAAGTTTTATATTTTAAATGCCCTTTTTATGCATTTAAATTTGACACCTTTCCTTTGACTGTTGGAAGCACTTTTTTTTTTTTTCAAGTTAAGATTGGTATATTAAATACAATATAACATGATTTACAGCAAAAAAGGGACCATTTTTTGGGCCAATTAATGTGTGAGCACAACAATACCTGCGACCCCAAAAAATAGAGCAAAACATAAAAAGAAGCCTAAAAACATGCTAAAACAACAAACCCACAACTTGGCCAGAAAAATGAAGAAGCAAAAAACATTAGATGGAGCTACTGATGTAATTCTGGTTTCCCAAATTTTCTGCAAATCAGGACCAAGCACAAGCTACTTTGTCAAAAAAAGAGCAGATGGTTGAGGGAAGCACTTCGTAGATCTAATTAATCTTCTGCATTCATCAAGATCCTAGATAATTCTTATATTTAATAGGACACATGTCCAATTTCAAAAGGAGAGTCTCTATGATAGAATCTTTAGTGGTTAAGGATCCATGTTGTAATTACAGAAACACATGTGGTACGTGCATACACGTTTCCTCACATGTGACAGTGAATTCTATATTATCTAACTTCACAAATAGATAAGTTAATTAATCAAACTGACATAAAATGATCATTGACTAATTCAGCCAACATTACATTAGATCTACAATGGAATAGTAAAGCCAATCCTATGGATTTCATTTCTCAAAATCTGTCCCCATCATTTTTTCAACCGTCATTCTTACAGACCCAAATTGGATGACTCAAACTCAGCTTAATAAATCACAAGTAGCATTAGTTCGAATGAGTCTGACGGACGCAAACTATGCATGTATTCGGTCAGTCTCACCTGATTTAACCTCAATGAATTTTCAAGTATTTTAAAGCAGTGATCCCCCTAAAAAATCACATGTCATTCTGACTTGATTTATTTCTCCCGATGTAGGTGTCATTTCTGTGGCCGTAGAAGGAAAGGAGCAAGATCTGGTTGTGGTCATTGGCGAGGAAGTCGATTCAACTTCCTTAGTCAAGAGATTGAGGAAGAATGTGGGCAGCACAAATATTATCACTGTAGAAGAGGTGAAGCCAAAAGTACAAGAGAAGAAAGAAGAAAAGAAGGTTGAAAAGAAAGAAGAAAAGAAAGAAGAAAAGAAGGATGACAAACCTCGATATCAACCACAGTGTCATGGACATCCATACTATGTTGGATATGAGATTGACGAGGACCGTAGCCCAAGTATTTGTTCTATCATGTGAGATGTTGTTATCCATCACCCTCTTGTATGTTTTCGTTCGTGCTTCACATTTCTTCATTTACCTTTCTACTGAATCCATATCTGTTTGTATTAAGTAAATGTACTTGCTCTTAAATATTGAGGATGCTAAATTGTCAGGGACTGTTTGTTTGCATAGACATAGGAATTTATGTCACAAGTGGTTAAAGATAGAGATCAAAGATGTATATTAAGAAATGATCATCAAATAATGTCTCTTTTAATGAAAATGAAATCAAAGAAAGATGGGTGAATGCCCCGCCATCACAATACCAAAAAGAAGTGATCAAAGGTTTTTTCCCCCGCTAAAAAAAATATTTTGTAGTGAAAATATTTTCCGCTGCTAATGCTACTGTTATTGTGTCCTAATAGACTGTCTAGGGCAATACAGGAGGATTAGTGGTGCGAAAAAATCTCCACCGCAAAAAAATGTTTTTAATGGAGAAAAGAAAAACAACCACTAAATCCAATGCGGTCCGTCACTAAAAATCACTTTATTTTACACTGTCACCCTAGTAAATTAAATCTTAGGAAAGCAAAGGTCATATCTCCACCGTCTTCTTATATCCTACGACCTTTAACTCTTTAATACTCCTTTATTATATTTGGGCAAAGCTAGCTACAACAAAATACGCTTATGCCAACGCAATCACTACATCTGGAAAAATCAGATCGCGTAGGCAAAGGATTTTACAACACATTTCAGCGCATTGGCAGCTAGCAGTGGGCAAATCCATAGCCGACACTATTTTAACAGCGTTGGCAGATCCCTAAACAATTGCCAATGCACTGCAGCGTCGGCTAGTACGTCGGCAAAGAGATGTGCGTCGGCATAAAGTCCAATTTTCCTAATTCAAAAACCATATTTGCCAACGCAGTACCAGGGTCAATAAAATAAACGACGACGCTGGTAGTGAGTTGGGAGTTTCTAGTAATGGCCGACACGGCAATGCATTGGGAATTCATAATAATGGTCGACGCTTGTAGTGCGTTGGAAATTTCCGGTAATGGTCGATGCTCGTAGTGCGTTAGGAATTTATGGTAATGGCCGACGATGATTAAGCGTTGGGAATTCATGAAATAACTGACGCTACCAATGCGTTGGGAATGCATGAAATAGCCGACGCTACGAATACATTGGTAATTCATGAAATAGCCGACACTACTAATGCGTTGGGAATGTGCTATATCTTTGGGCTAATGTGTTGGGAAATGCAACTTCGCCGACGCACAAATCACGTCGGGAAATGTTATAATACATTTTCTTTTTTTTCGAAGCACGCCGGTGCATCGAGAAAGATTATTATTATTTTTCTAATTAAATTTTCATTTCTCCTTGTATACCACAAATAAAAATCTGAATACCTGTTCAAAGCAACAAACTTGATGCACAACCCAATTTAAAATAGGTTCATCAACAAATCGAAAATAACATCCACAACCAAATATCCTACATCCATAAACCAAAATAAATCCACAAATCTCTAAAATACACAAATATTACTACTTTATCATTTCCAAAAATCTCAAACATCTACGAATATCTGTGATAAAAATAAAAAAAGATAATCCCTAAGAGCTCGCAACTAGCACAATAAAATACAAAATCAATATGCAAAAAAAAAAAAAAAAAAAAAAACATCATCAGAATACAAGTAGCAATAAGTTCTTTCAAAGCAAAGCATTCACTCTAAGAAAGATCTTGGGATAATGAGACAATATTAAATTAGCATAATAATTTTATATAATCACTTTGCAATACTCATATGACAATAACAAAAAATCACCTGGAGAGTATCCTATCCAAAAGCTCCCCACCTTCACATAACCTGAAACATGCATGTTAGATTAGAAACTTTCTATTTAAGTTATTAGTTGATCTATGGTTGGAAAGTGAGTAGTGCATTCATCAGAATTAGGTTTCATGTTTAAAATTATGTTTTGTTGCTGAAAATCAAAGTTTGTGGACTGATTAGAAAGATTAAATTCAGACTTGGTATGTGAATAGCGAAAAATTTTGCACAGTTTTAACAGATTTGACCCGACCATGTTCGAAAAGTGTACGAGTTGAAAACCATGAAAACGTGGGTGTTTTTCCTTAAAAAAAATAGCAGATTTAAATTTTACAATAAGGACTTTCAGACCCCCCAAATTTCAGCCAAAAAATCCCTCGGAAAGTGGGTTAACCAGTGGCCTGAGCAGTGGTATTCAGCATGGTCGTAGCAGATTTCCAGCACAAAACCGTTCAATTAGGCATCTTTAGGAGACAATAACTTTTTCATCTTAATTCTTTTTTAACTTTTATTTATTTATTTGTTTTGTTATTGTTGTGTTCATGCATCATCAAGGTTCGAATTCCAGCCATTATATCTAGGTTTGGATCATCTTAGATAGGTCGTACAGTCCAGTGAAAACAGGCATGTGCACAAGTTTTCCCATACTTAGAATTTCTCAACATTCATCAGGTTTTTAGAAACTTAATTGCATAAAATTGCATTGTTTGCATTTAGGAAATCATAAATCATCCATATTTGCATTGTGATTTTTTTTGCAATTAGGATTTAATTTAGGTAATTTTATATTAAATTGCTTGTTCTGGTGAGTTTGTTACTTTTGCAGGTTATAGTTAGAATAAGGCTGAATAGCCTTTTCTTATTTGGAAATTTGTAATTATTAATTTTCAGTATTTGGACAAGTTTTGTATAATTTAATTAGTTGATATTTAGGATTGATTTAGTTTTCAATTAGGATATGCTAAAAGTTGAAAAGTTTCATAAAAAGTATTGCTCCCTGTGGATCGACCTGGACTCACCAGATTATTACTACATCGCAGCCCTGCACTTGAAGCTGTCGATCAATTAGGAAAAGTGGAGGTTTAACTAGATGCATTAGCAAAATTTGAGGTCTAAGGTTATCATGAGATGAATGAGTCTTTAATCATTTATCATTTATTTTCTAATGTAGCTCTCAGTGAACTTAATTATAAATATTTGGAAAGAATTTCCCCAAAACTGAGTTAATGGTTAACTATTACAGTTGTCTTTTCGGGGAACCAACAAAGCAAGGGATAACTATAATCACACTCCTAAAATCACCCAAAAAAGAACACAAGTCAGCTACCTTAACTGTCTACTGCATTTGTAAGTTAACCAAATTGATGGAAAACTAGATGTTATTATCACAGAAAGAAAATAAAAGGACAAGTCAGTAAACTTGAAAACAGTGAAGACCGAATTCAATAGATAAAAATACCATTCACAAACAAAAATAAATAAAAGACAGAACAACTAATACTGTATGTTTAGTTGCAACCCTATAAAAGCCAAGGCCAGTTTCGGCACCACAACCCTATAAAAGCCAAGGCCAGCTTTTGCAAGGAAAGGGTCCATGTAATTGGGTATCATATCCCAAAAATGAAAGAAGTTGCTGATCCTAGATGGGTGTCGGAACCGAACTCGCTGAGAACCTTGTACGTTCCGGTGTGAGGTAGACCTGCGAACTCGCTGCGAATGCTCTCAGATCTTCTGGATGATCAACCAAGAGTTCCCATCTCCCTTATATAGAGCAATCCATATGAGTTACAACTCTATCCGGATTCTACCTCTCCTGGATTCCCATATCTCCTGACTAGCGTGGGAATTCTGCCAACTTAGAGTCTGAACTTGATCCAAACTCTATCACCAAGAGTTTGATCCTTATCTGACTCAACCAGATCAAGACTTGTTGGGAGTTCATCCGCGGCACACCGCCGGGCTCGATCTGGCGTGGGCCCAATGACAGTCGGGCCACACAATTTTCCTAACAAAAAATCCAAGCTAATGGATCCGGATCATTTGCCCTTTGGGTCTTCTCTACCAAATTGCCGTTGGGTTTTAGCTTAGGTATTCATGCTGAGAAAAATTCAGTTTGATTTTCCAAGAGGAAAACAATGAGATGAGGCTGTAAATATCCATGTTGGGTGTATTGGAAATATCCAATTTACAAATGCCAACCACAATTTCACTATTTCAAGAGGGAATAAGATCCTATGCAGCAAAAGAGGGTTAAAGATTAACGTAGCAATCATTAAACCAAACCACCAAATAACCATAAGCAGAATACTTGTATTTCATAGCAACTACCAAACAAAGAAAGCACCCCAAGGGCTATTAGGAAGGGAGGGTTGTTGGTGTACGGAGGGTCTGGGTGGGCGGGTTGCTGGGAGGGTGGAGGCAGAGGCAGACGGGGAAGAGGGAAGAGGCTAGGGCGGGTGGAGACAAGGCCGGGTGGAAGCAGGGGCGGTGGGGGAAGAGTGTGAGGCCCCACCCCTGGTGGGCCCTCAGTTTGAATTTGAATACTATATAATAGCCTAAGTATTTTTAATTATACTAATTATGGGGTTTAGATAAGGGTAGTTGTGTATTTTCCTAGGTTTAGTCTAGTTGTGTAATTAGTAAAGTCAATAGGGTGTCTTTTGTTATTTTTAGAGTTAGTTAGTTTGTTAGAGGCCCTAGCTAGAAATTAGTATTTACTATAGGGGGTTTGCACTAAAGAATCTTCTACAAGCCCACCTAAAGACTTAAGTACCTTCTACCCTAACCCTAATCCTATTCTAACCCCAAGGGCATTTTTGTCCCTAGCCCAAAAACCCCAACCTATTTAAACTAAACCCTCCCTGCCCAAGCAACTACTATTCATCTCCTCTCTCTCAATTCCCATCTCTTTTCTCTCTTCTTCTTCCCCACTTCTCTCCAACGAGCCCTCATCTTCCCTCCATTTCCTATCTCTTTCTTCCCAGGATTTCCAATAGAAGGCCAACCCCGAGACCGATCTGCAACAGAGGAGACCTACTGCCGAGACCCCTTGGTTCTCTGTTGTTTTCTCTCTTTTCCTTCTACCTTCAATCGATCAGGCAAGTGCCCTATGCTGATAGTCTAGATTGCATGTTTTCCTTCTTTGATTTGCAATTACAATTCCAACTGCAGTATATATATGTTTAGATCGATCTTTGAGCTTGTCTGATTGGCTTTCTTTGGCCATTGATGGATGGGGTTACCTCATTTGGATGATCAATGGCCCGTTGATGATGGATGGATGATATGGGAATGTTTGTTCTTCGATTATGCTTCTGTGATGATCTAAGGAGGAACCCAGGAGAATTGGGTCACGGAAATAGGTTTTCGGAGATGGGATTGTGAAAACCCATCTTGCTGTGTCGAGATCGGGACCGAGGTGGGACCACCTTTGGTAAATCGGGACCCTACATCTGTTTGAGGGGCCCTGGGCGACCATGGGGACGGGACCTGATCTCGATTTTGATCAGAGCTGGGCCACCATCCCTGTGCATAATGAAGAGAAGTTGTGTTCTGTCGCGGAACTGAGTTCTGTAACAAAACACAACCGATGGAGGAGCATGGACAGAGCTCAGTGATGGCCGAACTCAGCATTGATCGAGTCCAGCGATGGCCGAGCTCAGCACTGGCAGAGCCCAGCGATTGCCGAGCTCAGCATTGGCGGAGCTCCACGATTGCCGAGCTCAGTATTGGCCGAACTCAGCGATGGCTGGATTCAACGCTAGCCGAACTCAGTGTTCTGCCGAGCACAATGCTCAGATTGAGATCCACGTTTTAGCCGAGCTCAGCGTCTAGGTCGAGCTCATCATCTAGGCCGGGTTCAGTGTTATGGCTTCAGTGTTATGGCCGAGCTCAGTGTTCTAACTAGCTCAGTGCCAGACCGGGTTCCGTGCCAGACCGGGCTCTGTGCTTAGCCGAG
Source organism: Litsea cubeba (assembly GCA_012931725.1). Classification (NCBI taxonomy): domain Eukaryota; kingdom Viridiplantae; phylum Streptophyta; class Magnoliopsida; order Laurales; family Lauraceae; genus Litsea; species Litsea cubeba. The sequence goes on along the minus strand of CM022945.1, from coordinate 126,000,855 downwards.
CTCAGCGCTTAACCGAGCTAAGAGCTTGACCGACCTTGTTGACACCAAAAATGTCACTTTGCCTCAGCAAGATCCGAAGAGCTACATGAAGTCGCAACCTGCCATAAATAGACAATGCTGCTTCCAAAAATAAAATCTTGTCAGAATCAAACAAAAACTGCAAGATTCTTCCAGACAGCCAAAAGAGGAGTACACAAGAAGTTTCGGGCCATTTCAAAATCATTTGGCCTAACTTCGCTTCTCCGACAGCCAAATCAGGCCTCTCGGCGACAAAAGCTCTCCGGGACCATGGTTTCCAAGACAGAACCTATGGATCATCTTAAAATGACTCCAATAGGTTCCCTGTCAAATTTCAAGTCAATCGGACATCGGTTGACCACACATCAAACCGCGACATCTTCATCGCGACAAAAAGCAAGTCTGCAGGTGATAGGACCCCAAACGGCTTCGAAACTCAAACAAAAGCCTATGGTTGGTCTTATTTATTGCTCAGGAGGCTTCACACCAAATTTCAGGTCATTCCGACATCGTTTGACCCAGTTTCAGCTTCTGACGGAAAATCGGCAGCTCTGCGCGACAAAGTCTTCGGCTTTCTCAGGAAATTGGAAACTTTGCAAAATAAAATGCAAGGATTCTCATCAGGTTTCCTACAAAGAAATCAGGCCAATAAATGGTCAAAATGTTAAGGAAAAGTACAGAAGAAAAAAGAATCAGAAAAAAGCAAAAACGGACGCAAAACGGGACACGAAAGGGGGAAAACCCCCCCAGGGTCGCAGACCCCTGCGACCCTGGGCCAGGGTCGCCGGCGACCATGGACCCCGGGATCGCCGGGAAAGCCCCGGAAACCCCGGTTTTCGCCGTTTTTTCGCGATTCGAAGGGCCCAGCCTCTGGTACTTTCCAAAATTCATGCTTTTGAGACACCAAGTCCTCTGACATCCGTCCAAAACACGGGTAAATCATCAAGAGTATCGAAGACAGTATTGATCGCCACCCGGTCAACCAAAAAAAAGTGTGCTTTCCACCCGACCGATCGAGAAATCGACAGGACAGATGGCACCGACCCGCTGTTGGCAACAAACAGCTGAAATTACATGGTCATCTGATGTCGATCTACATGAAGATCCATCGATGATCATCGACAGAAGAATTCCAAAAGACGTGGCACGGCCCGCGACTCTTCAGCTGCTCGGCGACCACTTAATGCGATTAATTGACTAGCTTTATTACAGTCATTAATCCATTTCTTTGGACGGCCCAATCAGAAGCAAGCATTCGGGAGTTACAAGTCAAGAGATTCATGGCATTTAACCCATGAAACTCCTCCCATCATGGCGATTAAAGGCGATTAAATGCCCTCAATCTCCTTCGGCCAATCAGAAGCCAAGAAAAAGGAGTTACAAAATAAACAATTCAATTTTGTAACTCCTCCCATTATGCGGCTTAATGACAATAAAAGCCCATAAACCCACCTAAAAGGCTACCTAAAAGCCTATAAATAGGAGGGCTCTCCAAGAAGAAAAAACATCAGAAAGCATCAGAAAAATCAGAGAAAAAAGCACAAGCACACAGACAGAAATCCAGAGAAAGGAAAAAGAGAGAAAACTCTGCGGAAGTTCTACACCGGCCACCGCAACAAGGTGACAAAAGTCCCTTGGGGGGTATCCCCCCCAAGGTCCTTGCCTTCTCCTCCTGCCTCCAATGGCTTAGATGTGGCTTTTCAGCCCGTCTACTTGGTTTTTTTTATTGGACATAGGACCTTCCTTTGGTCTTTGTCTTCTAAAAACCCGAGGTTATAGCCAAGCCAAGCGAATCAAATAGCATCCTCTGTTCTCATCTGCATGGATGATGGCGAAGCCCACATATGGCTTGCGACCGTCAATCTAAACGAGTCCCCCACAATCTCCTGAGAAGTTAGATCCTCCTTTTCTTGCTTTTCATTGTAGTTTGTATTTTTTCAAAAGAGACAAAAATCACAATTCTTGTCTTTCATTATTGATAAGGATTGTAAATCGGCTATAAATGCCAAAATCGGCTATAAACGCCAAAATCGGCTATAAACGCCAAAAATCGGCTATAAACGCAAAAATCGGCTATAAATGCCAAAAAAATCACCTTTCACGGCAAATCAAGAAAAATGTCTCTTTTCTTAAATATATGTGCAATGGAAAACTTGAAAGAAGTTGATTTCCTTTTTACTTGCGAAGGTTGATCTCTGGATCACCACTTGCAATTCCAAGTGAAAATAGAAAATCTGGCACACCCACAAAAAAAGAAATGTTGATGCACGCCCCTGCCCCCCCGGTTACGAAAGGGTCGGAACCAAACGGACTCCCACGTCCGCCGACCTCGGTAGAACCGAGCAGGAGCGCGGTCCATCAAGCTGGCATCACCCGGTGGGACTCGTTTATTTGAGAACACGATGCTAGAAATGAAATATTTGCATATCATATATTTTGCTCTATGCTTATATTCCTTTTCTCGATTCCTTGGCTACTTTATAATTGGTGGCCTATGTTGAATTCCGCAAAAAAAAAAAAAAAATGAGATGAGATTTTTTGTTTGGAAATTTCTAATTCTTTGAATTTATTTCCACTCTTTCTCTTTTCAAAAAAAAAAAAAAAAACAAAAAAATCAGATTTTTCAATTTGGATTCAAAATTGAGAAACCTTGATCCGTTCCTATCGTTCATCGCGCTTGCAGAAATGTTGAGCCTGTTCGACTAAGGTTTTGGGCCATTGTTTCTCTTCGATGAGTTCATTAAAAAAAAATAAAATATATATATATATATAAAATTTTTTAGATTTCTCAATTTGGATTCAAAATTGAGAAACCTTGATCTGTTCCTATCGTTCATCGCGCTTGCAGAAATGTTGAGCCTGTTCGACTAAGGTTTTGGGCCATGGTTTCTCTTCGATGAGTTCATTAAAAAATAAAAAAAAATATATATATATATAAAAAAAAAAATTTTTTTTTAGATTTCTCAATTTGGATTCAAAATTGAGAAACCTTGATCTGTTCCTATCGTTCATCGCGCTTGCAGAAATGTTGAGCCTGTTCGACTAAGGTTTTGGGCCATGGTTTCTCTTCGATGAGTTCATTAAAAAATCAAAAAATATATATATATATATATAAATTTTTAGATTTCTCAATTTGGATTCAAAATTGAGAAACCTTGATCCGTTCCTATCATTCATCGCGCTTGCAGAAATGTTGAGCCTGTTTGACTAAGGTTTTGGGCCATGGTTTCTCTTCGATGAGTTCATTAAAAAAAAAAAATATATATATATATAAAAAAAAGTAAAAAATTTTTTAGATTTCTCAATTTGGATTCAAAATTGAGAAACCTTGATCTGTTCCTATCGTTCATCGCGCTTGCAGAAATGTTGAGCCTGTTCGACTAAGGTTTTGGGCCATGGTTTCTCTTCGATGAATTCATAAAAATAAAAATAAAATAAAAAAAAAATAAAAAAAAAAAAAAGACATAGACCACTAAGGTTAAACCAACTGTGTTCTTTGATCATGGTTGATTCAAAGAAAAGCCTTGTCCAGAGTGTGGAGACAGCTTGACTGTTCTAGGCAAGGGTCCTCCAAACGGGTTCATTAAGTAATCCTACCCTTACCTGGGGGCAATTCTATCAATCAAGATTTCATAAGACCGGGTTAGGAGGCCTATGTGTACTCTCTCGTCTTTTAAATAAATAAAAAAATATAAAAAAAAAATATAAAAATTTTAAAATAAAAAAATAAAAAATAAAAAAAATTTTCAAAAAAAAAAATCTTAAAAAAAAATAAAAAATAAAAAAAAAAGATTTAAAAAAAAAAAAAAAAATCTTCAAAAAAAAAAAAAAAACTTCAAAAAAAAAAAAACTTCCGTCATTTTGGGTTTAGATTAGAGAAATCTTGGTCTTCTCCTTTCTGAGCACTGGCGCTCGCGGAAATCGCTGAGCCCGTGTTCAGATTAGAGTGCCTTTTGCTCTCTTTGATGAACCCGATATTGGCCTTTCAAAAAAAAAAAAACTCGTCATTTTTAGATTCAGATCCGAGAAATCATGGTTCATTTCTTTCTGAGCACTGGCGCTCGCGGAAATCGCTGAGCCCGTGTTCAGATTGGAATACCATCTGCTCTCTTTGATGAATCCAATCTTGACCTTTCAAAACAGAGAATCTCATCTCATAGATGCGGTCTCAAAACATTTGTGTCTAGCGGTACTAGTACGCCCTTTCAGGGTCTACTGTATTGCGACCGGCACATTTGTAACTCCAACTTTATATTCTTCTTACCTCGAGCAAGCTCTGCTTCTCGATAAGTCGAATTTAAGTTCACAATTGCTTCTAGCAGTCACTGGGATGCCCATTCTGGGCTTACCATACCTGCGATCAGAACAATTGTACCCTCTATGGCATTTTGCCTTCCTCATATTGCTTGGGTCATCTATCTCGAGCAATTTGAAAAGACGAAACCATAGAACTTCCCATTTATGATCATTATATTCTTGTGATTACTAATGGATGTGGTCTTGTTTCAGAAATTTTCGAAAAAACTAACAATGGCAGCTTCACTAACCATTACTTTCGACGAAAGCAAGCACCAACTCATGCTTCAACAGAAGCAAACCACGCGCACCTACAAGCGCCCCATCAGCTGCCGAAGTGTCAACTCCCTCGGCAATTCTGTGAACTCCGGGTCGACCTCGACTCCCCGGACTATCGTCTTCGGGACGCTGGGACCATTCCCACTTCCCGAGGAACAAACTGCTCCCTCCAAGAAGCAGAAACTCGCCTCTCAACGTGTCACTACCGTGACACCAAAGGCGAGCACCAGAAGGCCTGAAGCCCGTGGCAGCCCCACGAAGCCTCAACCTGCAAACAACCAGGTCTACTCCAAGACTTGGTCCCCAAGACCTTCACCAAAACAGAGAAGGTCAAAGACATCCACTAAGCCAGCATTCCTGGCCCCACTCAAGGAGAACCAGTTCTATCCTCTTGCTTACATGAAAGAGGAGAAACCCATCTCCAACCTGACTTCAAAGTCAACCCAGCATGAGCCGGCTTGTTCCTACAAGCCCAAAATCAAGTCATGCATCACAAGGCCTCCACAAGCACATGCTAAGGCCTATAAATCTGCAGTTCGACCCTTCATATCTACAGGGGCCGAACTTCACAAATTCAAAGCTTCGCTGCAACTGGCGAAGGATAGGGTTCGCATCCTGTCCCTGCCCAGCTACAAAGAAGACAGACTTGGCTGCTGCGCCCGAGGGAGCACATCCTTCATTGTCAAAGCCCAGTCAGAGCTGACCGAAGCTCAAATTGCTCGTCGTATACGCCGCCGCGCGTCGTACCGACAAAAGAGACTACAGAAGCAAAGGACCCAGCCTTCCACACTTCAAGTCTCTCCCAAATGGGTCGAAAAAGAAAGTCCCAACCAAGTTGCTGCCGTCCATATGGTTGGAAAAACCAGAAGGCGCCAAAAATCAGCAACAAAAATCCATGTCCGACGTCCGATGACCCGCAGCGTCTCCAGGACAAGAAGACATTCAGAAGAATCCCCTGCTCCTTCAAGCAAAGGACAACAGAGTGATCCTTCCTCAAGCTCTTCTTCAAAAAGAATGAGCCCCAGCTCAGTCACCAGGACAGTTTCTTCGTTCGAATCACGAAGGATGAATGTCTTGTTAGATCTCGTGATCACTGAGAGGGGGGGGTGAATCAGTGATCTCTTTTAAACAGGTCCTTGCTAACAACAATTCAAATCAAACCACACAATTGACACCAGATTTTACGTGGTTCACCAAAAGGCTACGTCCACGGTTCAATCCCGTCCGAACAACAATCCGGTACAGGTCTGAATCTTATTTAGTCGCACCGACGACAAAGAGCACCAACCCTTAAATTCAGATAGCACCAACTATCTAGGAAGCACCGACTCCCTTAGGTTTCAGATAGCACCAACTATCTAGGAAGCACCAACTCCCTTAGGTTTCAGATAGCACCAACTATCTAGGAAGCTACAACTCCCTTTACAATTTGTCTGCACCCACAGACAGGATCACCAAACCCCAAAACACCAAGCACCAACTTGATGATTACAGCAAAGAAGATAAACTGATCTACAGCCCTTTCCCCTCTACAATTCTCTCTCTCTCAATCCCTTACAAATAGAAATCTAAAGCATAAAAGAGAGACTTATCTTATGAACGAAAATACCATCTTCATGAGGCTTCAAATTCGTCCACACTTGCTGTAGAAAACGTTAGCACATCAGCACAACAGCAAGACACAAGCACCTTCTTCTCCAAGCACTCTTCTCTCCAAAACTCTCTCAAACTCTTCTTTCTTTGATGCTTGTAATTGAAAACGAGATTAGGAGTGTTTATATAGGTTTTAGCAACCCTTAAGAGTCTTCAAAATAGGCTACAATTCGTTTAGAAAGAGTCCCAAACGAAATACAAAAAGTTCCTGAATTTTCGTGCAAGTCTTCTGTTTCTGCGCAACTCTGATCCCGTGCTCGGTCGACATCATACTGTGCTCGGTCGACATCCTGAGGGCTCGGTCGACCGAAGACACACTGTGTCACGAAAATAACTGAGAGCTACCAAAATCTGTTTTCTGCAGGTTTCTTCTTGCTCGGTCGACCGCATGAAGAGCCCGGTCGACCGCGTGCTCTGCTTCAGGAATGCTGAATTCCTGAACTGTGTCAACTCTTATTTTTCTTTTTAAGCTCTATCAATTCCACTCTTTCAACACATGATTGAGACATAGTGTTGACAATAATTCCAATACAATTTGATGCTTGAGACACCAAACACACCAATGCTTCAAGATTCAACTCAATGCATCTCAAATTCCAACAATCTCCCCCTTTGGAATTGTTGGCAACACTTGGAACTTCAACACAGACACTTGGAACATGTTGACATCATAGAGCCTTTTTAGAACAATAAACTCCCCTTGGATCATGATCTTCTCATTCACTATCTTGATACCAATTTTCATTCCAATCTTCCATCTTCCTCATGCTATCATATTTCCATCTTCTTAGCATAAGACTAACTTCAACATGCATATAGTCTTTCCTTGCATAATCTTCTCAGCATAACTTGATACCAATCTCCAGATAACCTTCTCAAGATGACATGCATATCAACCTTTCCATGCATAATCTTCTCCCCCTTTGACAATAATTCCAAAGGGACCAATCTAGGAGCAAATAAGATATTCAACGAATTCATTGCTCCCCCTTTGTGGCACATCTCCTAAGGTGTAGGAGAGTGAGTAACTCCTAATTTCTTTCGGAGATACTCGAAGACTTCCTTTGGCAAAGGTTTTGTGAAGATATCAGCCACTTGCTCAGTAGTAGGAACGTATTCCAACTTTACCTCACCATCTGCAACTTTATCCTTGAGAAAGTGATAGCGGATTGCAACATGCTTAGTTCTTGAATGCTGAACTGGATTCTTGGAGATATGAATTGCACTAGTGTTATCACAGAGGATCGGCGTAGGATCTGTTGTTGGAACTCCTAAATCAGAGAGCATTTGCCGCATCCATAACACTTGCGTACAACAAGTTGCCGCTGCAATATATTCTGCTTCCGCTGTCGAAAGTGAGACGGAGTCTTGCTTCTTGCTATGCCAAGCTACCAATCTATCACCAAGATAGAATGCACCACCACTTGTACTCTTGCGATCATCTACGCAACCAGCCCAATCGGCGTCTGAGTATGCGACAAGAGTAAAGGATTTACCTTTAGGATACCATATTCCAAGCTCCATAGTACCTTTTAGATATCGAAATATCCTTTTCACTGCTGTAAGGTGCGTCTCAGTTGGTGATGCTTGAAATCGAGCCACCATACATACTGCTTGTAGAAGATCTGGTCTTGTAGCAGTCAAGTAAAGCAAGCTTCCTATCATAGAACGATAGGTGGTGTGATCAACGGACGAAGCCTTATCATCTTTGCTAAGTTTTCGTGTTCGTTGTCATTGGCGTGCTCACGGGCTTGCTGTCTTCCATGTTAAAACGCTTCAGCATTTCCTTTATATATTTCATCTGAGATATAAAAATACCATTTTTCAGCTGCTGAACTTGTAATCCTAGGAAGAACTTTAGCTCTCCAAGCATAGACATCTCAAATTCTTTCGTCATATCTTCAGCAAAAATCCTGCACATATTCTCATCATTGCCTCCAAATATTATGTCATCAACATAAACAATAACCACCAGCTGTTTGCTTGAATCAGATTTGACATACAGATTGCTATCAACTAGTCCTTTTCCAAAACCAATCTTGCGAAGATAAAGATCCAGCCTTGCATACCATGCCCTTGGCGCCTGTTTCAGTCCATATAGAGCCTTCTTCAGCTTGCAAACTAAGTCTGAATTTTTGCTAATTAGAAAGCCATCAGGTTGCTCAATGTAGACCTCTTCTTCAAGTAAACCATTCAAGAAAGCTGACTTAACATCCATCTGAAATACCTTGAAGGTTTTATAGGCAGCCAATGCAAGAAACATACGAATGGCTTCCAGACGAGCCACCGGTGCAAAGGTCTCTTCAAAATCTATGCCTTCAACTTGTGCATAGCCTTTACAAACCAACCTTGCCTTGTTTCGTATGACCTGACCATCTTCATTCAGCTTGTTCCGAAAGACCCATTTTGTACCAATCACATTCTTATCAGTAGGTCTAGGGACTAGTTCCCATGTGGAGTTTTTCTCAATCTGCTCCAACTCCTCATGCATAGCTTTTAACCAGCTTTCATCTAGACTAGCTTCAGCTACTGTCTTGGGCTCAATGGTGGACACAAGTGAGTAATTGCTAACTACACTTTGTCTAGTTTTTACACCGGCCTCAGGATCTCCAATGATTTGATCCTTAGGGTGTTGCTCTACCCAAGTACTTTTCTTTCTAGGAGAAGTATCCTCTGAATCATCTTTTGCCTTTTCAGAATCAGGTTCAGCCACTTCATCATCAATCTCACTCGAGTCCTCATACACTGGACTGTCATTATGAGTTACCTTCTTTGACTCATGGTTTTCATCAATTCTAACATCAGCACTTTCAATAATTTTTCTGGTCCTTTTGTTAAGGCATCTGTAAGCTTTACTAGAGGATGAGTAACCTAGAAAAATACCTTCATCGGCTCTTTCTTCAAATTTGCCCGGATTTTGTTCGAGCCGCTTGATGTAACACTTGCTACCGAAGACTCTGAAGTGCTTGACTGTAGCTTTTCTTCCAAACCATAGCTCATAAGGTGTTTTATCTTCATGTGGCCTGATCAAGCAACGATTCTGAATATAAACAGCCGTATGAATCGCCTCTTTCCAATACTTATCAGCCATCTTACTTTCAACCAGCATGGTGCGTGCCATTTCTTGCACAGTGCGGTTCTTGCGCTCAACAACTCCATTCTGCTGTGGAGTTCTAGGGGCTGAGTATTGTCTTTGGATGCCATGATGTTCACAATACTTAGTGAATTCATCAGATGTGAATTCGCCTCCACGATCAGACCTTAGCGTCTTGATCTGCTTCCCTAGCATATTTTCAACCTGTGCTTTAAACACTTTGAACCGATCAAGTGCTTGATGTTTATGCTTAAGAAATAATACCCATGTCATGCGAGTAAAATCATCAATGCAAAGCATAAAATACTTATCTCCATTGGTGCTTTGAGTCCGCATCGGTCCACAGAGATCAGTGTGTACCAGCTCAAGAGGTTTCTTCGTATGATGCTCCTTCGTCTTGAACATTACCCTCGTTTGCTTTCCCTTTTGACAAGAGTCACAAATGGGGTTTGAAGGCTTTTCAACTGTAGCCATACCTCTAACAGCCTTTGAATTGCAAATCTTTGACATGTTGCCAAAGTTTAGATGCCCAAGGCGTTTGTGCCACAACCAACTCTCTTCTGACCGACTCAATAAGCATGTCTTTTCAGCTCCATCTGACAAGGTGTAAAGATTTCCAGCTGTCCTTGACCCAGTAGCCACTGTTTTGCCGTTGCTACTCTTCTTGATAGCAAACCCATTCTTTGTAAAAACAATTTCGTGGCCCTTATCACAGATCTGGCTCACACTCAACAGATTGTGTCTCAATCCAGACACATATAAGACCTCTTCAGATCTGATCTTGTTTGCCATCAGCTGAACAACACCTTTTCCAACAATTTTGGCACCATCATTGTTACCAAACTTTACCGAACCACCTTCATAGTGCTGTAACTTGATGAATTTTTCTTTATCACCAGTCATATGACTCGAACAGCCACTATCAAGGACCCATGGTGCTGTCTTCTTTTGTGCATTGAAAGCGGTTTGCACAATGAGAGATTTCTTGCCTTTTTCTGCACTTTTCTTTGCCCTCCAAGTTTTGACTAACTTGGGTTTCTTTTCAACCTGAATTGGTTTAGTAGTAGGCAGCCTACAATCCCTAGCCATGTGTCCAAAATTATGACACTTGTAGCACTCAATATTGTGGCTATTTAGGATTGAGAAAGGGTTCCTTCTCACAACTGGGCTGTTTCTCACATAGAATTTACAATCTGCCCTTCTATGTCCATACCTATTGCAATGATAACAATAGCCATAAAATTTGTATCTTTTATATGGCTGGTTAGGCTTCATGTCCTTTCTCACTTGAATGGGCTCTTTTCTAGGCAGTGTGGGCTTCACAGAATTGGAAGGTGTAGTAACTTGCTTTACAAACACCGTCTCTACAGAAGGTGTAACCTTAGAAGATTCTCCATTCTCAAATCCTATTCCAAATCTGAAGTGAGGGGGTCTTTGAACTTTCAAAATTTCATTCAGCTTCAATGTACCATTGATAGCTTGAAACTCCTTGAGCTTTTGTTTCATTTGCATATTTTCAGTCCTTGCTCCAAGGATTTCATTCTCAAGTTTCATCACTTCCTCAGTTTTGGTACAGATTTGTATTTCTAGGACATCTACCATTCTTTTATACTCTTCTAATTCAGTTTTCAAAGCAATAACTGAAATTTCAGATTCATGAAGAAGTTTCAGATTTTTCTTACTTGATCTTCGCTCCTTGCTAAGCTCCTCAAGTGCAGCAATGAGCTCTTCTTCAAGATTCACTTCAGCCTCCTCTTCGTTTTCCAGCTCTTGCTCATCGTCTTCTTCAATAGTAACCATGAAGAGTGCTTCAGTCGCCTCGACTGATTCATCATCGTCCGAAGATTCAGACGTGCTGTCATTATGCTGACTGATGAAGCTCTTTGCTTTGCCCTTCTTTCTGAAATTCTTCTTCCATTTACTCTTATCAACATAAGAGTCATTATCATTGTCTTCTTTCAGCGGGCACTTCGCAGCAAAGTGGCCAACACCGCCACAATTGAAGCATTTAAAGGGTAGCTTCCCTTTATACTTGCCATTGCTTCCTTTCTTCAGCCTTCTAATAAATTGAGCCTCAAGCTCATCATCATCAGAATCATGACCAGCAATCTCTTTTGCCTTTTTCTGAACTTTGAAGGCCGCTTCTCTATCCGATGAAGACGTCTTACCTATGCGCATCTCATAGGCAGTGAGAGAACCATGCAGCTCATCCATTGAAAACTCGTTCAGATCTTTGGCTTCTTCTATGGCTGAGACTTTAGAATCAAACCGGGGAAGGAGAGATCTTAGAACCTTTTTGACGATGACTGGTTCTTTAATCTCCTCTCCTAGTCCACGAATGTCATTCGTGACTTCATTCACCCGTTGCATGTAAGAATCAACATTCTCGCTATCCTCCATGCGAAGAGACTCAAATTGGGAGCGATGAGTTTGCAATTTCGCTTCTTTGATCTTCTCATCTCCTTCATGGATGCTTTTCAGCTTATCCCAGATTTCCTTGGCTGTCTTGCATGCTATAACTTTGATCAGCTCGCTGTCAACAAGGCCGCTAAAGAGTGCATTCTGCGCCTTAGAGTCGTTGTCTGCTAACTTCTTCGTTGCAGCATCAGTGGGTACAATGGCAGAATTGTAACCGACTCTGACAGTCTCCCAGACATCATAGCCAAGAGATTTGATGAAGGCCTGCATTCTAATCTTCCAAAAGGAGTAATTAGAACCATCAAACAACGGTGCTTTCATATTCGCTGTGCTGGTTGCCATGTGATTTGACAAAGATCACCCTTAGCGTGTTAAGCTTATCAAGGGAAACCTTACGCTCTGATACCAATTGTTAGATCTCGTGATCACTGAGAGGGGGGGGTGAATCAGTGATCTCTTTTTAAACAGGTCCTTGCTAACAACAATTCAAATCAAACCACACAATTGACACCAGATTTTACGTGGTTCACCAAAAGGCTACGTCCACGGTTCAATCCCGTCCGAACAACAATCCGGTACAGGTCTGAATCTTATTTAGTCGCACCGACGACAAAGAGCACCAACCCTTAAATTCAGATAGCACCAACTATCTAGGAAGCACCGACTCCCTTAGGTTTCAGATAGCACCAACTATCTAGGAAGCACCAACTCCCTTAGGTTTCAGATAGCACCAACTATCTAGGAAGCTACAACTCCCTTTACAATTTGTCTGCACCCACAGACAGGATCACCAAACCCCAAAACACCAAGCACCAACTTGATGATTACAGCAAAGAAGATAAACTGATCTACAGCCCTTTCCCCTCTACAATTCTCTCTCTCTCAATCCCTTACAAATAGAAATCTAAAGCATAAAAGAGAGACTTATCTTATGAACGAAAATACCATCTTCATGAGGCTTCAAATTCGTCCACACTTGCTGTAGAAAACGTCAGCACATCAGCACAACAGCAAGACACAAGCACCTTCTTCTCCAAGCACTCTTCTCTCCAAAACTCTCTCAAACTCTTCTTTCTTTGATGCTTGTAATTGAAAACGAGATTAGGAGTGTTTATATAGGTTTTAGCAACCCTTAAGAGTCTTCAAAATAGGCTACAATTCGTTTAGAAAGAGTCCCAAACGAAATACAAAAAGTTCCTGAATTTTCGTGCAAGTCTTCTGTTTCTGCGCAACTCTGATCCCGTGCTCGGTCGACATCATACTGTGCTCGGTCGACATCCTGAGGGCTCGGTCGACCGAAGACACACTGTGTCACGAAAATAACTGAGAGCTACCAAAATCTGTTTTCTGCAGGTTTCTTCTTGCTCGGTCGACCGCATGAAGAGCCCGGTCGACCGCGTGCTCTGCTTCAGGAATGCTGAATTCCTGAACTGTGTCAACTCTTATTTTTCTTTTTAAGCTCTATCAATTCCACTCTTTCAACACATGATTGAGACATAGTGTTGACAATAATTCCAATACAATTTGATGCTTGAGACACCAAACACACCAATGCTTCAAGATTCAACTCAATGCATCTCAAATTCCAACATGTCTTGGCTACAAATTCTGAGCCACCACCCCGCAATCCACCTCCAGAAGATGCGATCACCCGCATCCAGCAGTTGGAACAAGGCCAGCAGAGGATTGAAACTCTGATGGAAAACCTTCTCCTCGCCTTCCAAAATCAGGCGAACAATGAACCTCCTCGGAATCATCAAGACGACGAGGTAAATAGAGAAGAAAATGAGTCACGCGCCCTTACCAAAAAGGACGTAGACGGTATCCTCGCCAAAGCAAAAGAAGAGGATATACTCAAGGAGCATGGGATCAAGCCACCATATCCCTTATGGATGGACTCGGTCCCGTTCCCCACCAAATTCAAGCATCCTACTCTCCAAACATATACGGGGAAAGGATCAGCCAGACAGCACGTCATCCACTTCAAGATCTTGATGGGAGCTATCGCGGACCAAGATGCACTCAAGATCCGCCTCTTTGCAAGTACCCTAAAAGGTACGGCCTTCGATTGGTACTCCACTCTGCCGGAGGACTCAATCCAAAATTGGGCCATGCTAGAGACACGCTTCCTAACTCATTTCAAAGGTGAGGATCATCCCGCTACTATGGCTCAGCTGTGCAGCCTAAAACAGGGGGAGAATGAATCAACATATGACTTCATTCACAAGTGGAAAGCAATGGCATACAAATGCTCTGATGTATTGCCACAAGCGTCGCTAGTCGACATCTGCCGAAACAACATGAGAGCCAGAATCCGCTCCATGATCATCGGCAACAAATCAAAAAACCTGGGAGAACTCCTAGAAGCTTCCATGGAAGCTGAAACGGTGATTAAAGACCTCAACAGTCAGAAATCATCAAGAAAAGAGCCAACCGCCATTGCAACCTCTAAACCAAAGAAGAAAGAGGTCCTCAATGTGCAGACCAAGTCAGCTCCTCAGCCACCAAAGAAAGCTGAAAACAAAGCTGTTGGTAAGAGAACTGAACTCTCTGATGCCTTCAAAGAACGAGTAGAGAAGAAATACCCGTTTGATGAAGATGTTGATGAAATCTTCGGGGCTCTTGTGGCAAACGGCAAGCTCACCTTGCCTGAACCAAAAAGACCGGGTGATGTTGGCAAAACCAACGATCCTCGGTACTGTCCATACCACCAGATGATCTCGCATCCTCTCAATCAATGCTTCGTTGTGAGAGAGAAAATAAATGAGATGTGGAAAAACGGAGTCATCACCTTTGACAAAAACTATGGGTCTGCCTCCGTCAACGTGGTGACATGTGGACAAACATCAAGATCACCGAAGAAGAAGATCACAACTTCCTTCAAGGTGATAAACTCAATCGAAGTGTCCGAGGAACTGGTTCCTTACCCGACACCAGACGGACAACCGATATGGGTACATCCCGATCTCCTGGAAGATGAAAATTGGGAGGTCGTGAAAATAAAGCCTACAGCTCAACAGCGAAGGCAGGCTAGGAAACATCTCCTCAAGCTCAAACGGCAAGAAAAGACCCAGCCAAAACTAGAGGTCAAAGAAAAGGCAGAGGCTTCCTCTACCGCTTCACTGGAGGTAACAAAAACATCCCTTCCAGAGACTTCAAAGGGGGTAAGGAAATTCACTCTCAGTGATTTCATGCCACCTCAATTCAAAGAAGCCATGCAGGAGGCATCATACTCTTGCAATTCGGTAGTTGGATTCTCCATTGATGGATACGAATCCAGCGACACCGATGATGGATTCGAATCCAACTACACAGATGAGTGGGAAGAGTCCCTTGAAACAGGAGAATATCTCTCCGATGAAGAATGGGTTCCTGAGTCTCATCTTATGCCAGTGATCTGGTATAACCCCCTACAGCCACAAGGATCCTGGTCTGATGATGAAGAAGACCAAGAAGCTGTAAATGCTGCTGAACCAGCACCCCTCATTACTCCAGTGGAAATCAACCATGTTGAGCCACAAAGAGATGATGAGGATGAATTTCCGCTCCCCATACCAGAGGTAATGATTGATAATACCTGTGGATTCGAGCGAATGACATTCATGGATGGTTTCTCTGGCTACAATCAGATAAAGATGCATCCTGAGGATGAAAAACATACATCCTTTCGAACCCCATTTGGCGTGTATTGCTACACTGTCATGCCATTTGGTCTGGAGAATGCTGGTGCCACATATCAGAGGGCTATGATGAAAATATTCCAAGATATGCAGCACAAGACGGTTGAATGTTACGTTGATGACCTCGCCGTCAAAAGCAAAAGAAAAGAAGATCATTTCGAAAACCTTCGAGAAGTCTTCCTCCGGCTTCGCAAACACAAACTGCGAATGAATCCATTGAAATGCTTCTTCGGCGTCTCGTCGGGTAAGTTCCTCGGATTCTTAGTTCGAAAACCTGGAATAGAGCTTGACCCCATAAAAGTCAAAGCCATTCTAGAAATGCCCTCTCCAAGAACCTTGAGAGAACTCAAAGGGCTTCAAGGGAGATTAGCCTACATCAGACGGTTCATCTCCAATCTTTCGGGAAATGTCGTCCATTCTCCCGGTTGATGAAAAAAGGTGTAAACTTTGTCTGGGATGCTGACTGTGAAGCTGCTTTCCAAGACATCAAGTCATACCTGACAAAACCTCCAGTGTTAGCTGCCCCTACCACTGGAAAACCATTCATCTTGTACACAAGAGCCCTTGATCACTCTCTGGGAGCTCTGCTTGCGCAAGAAAATGATCAAAGAAAAGAAGCTGCTCTATATTACCTCAGCCGCATGCTAGTAGGTGCAGAGCATCGCTACTCTCCAGTCGAAAAAGAATGTCTTGCAGTGATGTTCGCCGTACAAAAGCTGCGTCACTACTTGCTTTCCAACACAGTCTACCTGGTCTCGAGGGTCAACCTCTTGAAGGTCCTTGTCACAAAGGCAGGTTCTCTCAATGCTCGACTGGCAAAATGGTCCATCCTTCTGTCACAATTTGATATTAGGTATGTACCACAAAAAGCAATCAAAGGACAAGCTCTAGCGGACTTCCTCGCAGAACATCCATTGCCTAAAGATTCTCCACTCAGAGATGATCTCCCAGACGAATCAGTCTACAATGTGGAGACTTTCTCACAAAGTGCCTCCTGGGATATGTACTTTGACGGTGCAACCAGGACAAATGAAAAAAGACAGCTGATCTCGGGAGTTGGCATCCTCTTTGTTAGCCCCGACAAATACATGATTCCACACGCTTTCTCGCTACTGGAACCATGCACAAACAATGCAGCTGAATATCAAGCTCTGATCTTAGGATTGGAACTCGCCATCGAATCCGGTATCACCATGCTGGAAGTCTTTGGAGACTCTCAACTGATCGTCAACCAGATGAATCAGAAATTTGAAGTCAGGAAGCCAGATTTGTTGCCCTACTACAACAAGGCACAATCACTTCTGCAAAAGTTTGACATCTGTCA
Organism: Litsea cubeba; assembly: GCA_012931725.1. Lineage (NCBI taxonomy): Eukaryota > Viridiplantae > Streptophyta > Magnoliopsida > Laurales > Lauraceae > Litsea > Litsea cubeba. The sequence goes on along the minus strand of CM022945.1, from coordinate 125,984,093 downwards.
CATCACCCACATTCGTAGAGGTGAAAACATACGTGCAGGATGCCCTAGCCGGACTTGCCGCATCCATGGCAATCCAGGAAGGGGAAAACATGCAAGTCACAGTGTGCGAAAGAAGAATCCTTCCTCCTCTTAACACACACCAAGCAGTTGCTGAATGCCACCAAGTGGTCGGAAGTCGGATTTCAATCCTTCAAACTTCAATTGGCGACTGGAGGGATCCGTTCGTTGATTACATTATGTTCGGAATCCTACCGGAAGATCCAAAAGAACGGGTAAGCATCCAAAGGCGAACCCCAAGCTTCCATTTGGATATTCCTTCAAAAATCCTTTACAGGAAATCCTTCAACGGAGTACTTCTACGCTGCTTGTCACAATAAGAGGCTGAAGAAACACTCAAAGAAGTTCATGCTGGTCTTTGCGGAGCTCATCAGGCTGGACCTAAGCTCTATGATCAGATAAAAAGGTTAGGATATTACTGGCCTACCATGGTAGCTGACGCAATGCAATTTGCTAAGCGCTGCCAACAATGCCAAGTTCATGGAGATTACATTCACATGCCTCCAGAATGGCTGCATCCTACAGCAATCTCATGGCCTTTCGAAGCCTGGGGTATGGACATCATAGGTCCTATTTCTCCCCCTTCAAGCAAAGGTCATCGCTTCATCTTCGCCGCTACGGATTATTTCTCCAAGTGGTCAGAAGCATTTGCGTTTAACGAAATGAAGACCTCATCAGTCCTTCAGTTCCTGCGCACCAACATCATTTGTCGTTTCGGCATACCCAAAAGATTCGTCCATGATAACGGACCACAGTTCCGGGATCATCGATTCTACAGGTTCTGCGACAAATACAAAATCCAAAGCTGTCCTTCGACTCCATACAATCCGGCAGCAAACGGGTTAGCAGAAGCTTTCAACAAGACACTCTGCAAAATCCTCAAAAAAAAATGGTCTCTAATCACAAAAGAGACTGGAGCGACAAAATGTCTGAAGCTTTGTGGGCCTATCGAACCACCGTTCGAGGACCAACCCATAGCACACCATTCTCCTTGGTCTATGGATGCGAAGCTGTCGTGCCCTTGGAAGTACAAATTCCTTCCTTGAGGGTATCCTTGCAAAATGACATGACTCAAGAAAGCAATGTCAAATTGCGGCTCCATGAGCTGGACAATCTCGATGAGAGACGGCTCGAAGCTCAACAAAGCATTGAACTTTACCAAGCACGTATGGCAGGATCTTTCGATAAAAAGGTCAGGCAACGCGCCTACAAAAAGAATGACTTGGTTCTTGCGGTAAAAAGACCAATGGTCTTCGCTCACAAGTCCAAAGGCAAATTTGAGCCAAAATGGGAGGGACCCTACGTCATCGACAAAGTTTTCTCCAATGGCGCATACGCACTCCTAAACATGGAAGGTGACAGATGTATGCTGCCCATCAACGGCAAGTTCTTAAAGCGGTACTACCCTTGAAGACTTACCCAACTGGGTAAGAGCAATGCCTGTATGTCCAAAACCGGTTTCCAGGTACACGCTCGCCAAACCCACCCTTTTTTAGAATTTTCATATCAAATGTTGAAATTTCTAGAAATCTAAAACAATGCTTACTTTCATCGTTTCATTGTTCAACAAAAAAAAAAAATCCAAGTTTAGGAACCTTTCCCTAACTTGACCAAAATTTTCAACCCTTGAACCCAAAATTCATGGTTTGAAACAAAATCCGGATTCAGGGATTTCCACCCTAGTCCACCCTGCCTTTTACCGTCAAAATGGTTTTAGGTCAAAACTCATGACCCTCGTGTCTTTAAACAAAAAAAATGGTTTTTCAAAAAACCGCGAGGAAGCGACACTTAGTCGATACTCGCACAAATCGGAAGCAAGCGAACCACGTTCGACACTTCCAAAATCGCAGGGAAGCGACATTTTGTCGATACTTGCAAAATCCAAAACTGTGGAGACGCAACATTTCAGTTGATATCCACAACCCAAATTTCAAAGGTTCGAAAAAACCTAAAAAACTGTGGAGACGCAACATTTCAGTTGATATCCACAACCCAAATTTCAAAGGTTCGAAGAAACCTAAAAAACCATGGAGACGCAACATTTCAGTTGATATCCATAACCCAAAGGTTCGAGAAAACCACAAATTTCAAAAATCGTGGGGAAACGACATCAAGTCAGTACCCGCAAAACCAAAATTTTTTGAAAAGCAAGGATACGACATTCCATCGATACTTGCACCCAAATCCGCGAGGATGCGACATTCCATCGATACTCGCAACCGAATGAGCAAGGATGCGACATTCCATCGATACTTGCAAGAACATTCAGCAGGGAGGCGACTTTTAGTCGATACTTGCATTTTTTGAAAACCAAACCGGCTATCAATGCCACCAAAAACAAAACCCGGCTATCAATGCCACCAAAAAATAAAACCGGCTATCAATGCCACCAAAACAAAACCGGCTATCAATGCCACACAAACAAAAAACTTGGATTTCAAAAAAAAAAATGGCTATCAATGCCACCAAAATTGGCTATAGATGCCACAAACAAAAAAACTCGGCTATCAATGCCACAAGAAAAGCTGGCTCTCATGCCAAAATTGGCTTCCATGCCACAAACAAAAAACCTGGTTTTCATGCCAAAACAATCACTTGACAAAAGATTTTCACAAAATGACAACCTTTTGATCAAATCCCATTTAGCAATTACTTTTATCACAAAAAGATTCAAGTGAGCGTAGGGATATAAAAAAAAAAAAAATCAAATCCCATTTAGCAATTACTTTTATCACAAAAAGATTCAAGTGAGCGTAGGGATAACAAAAAAAAAAAATCAATCCCATTTAGCAATTACTTTTATTACAAAAAGATTAAAGTGAGCGTAGGGATAACAAAAAAAAAAGTGTTCATAAGCACTACATAACAAAAAAAGAAGAAAAGAGTACCAAAAAAATACATGTGGTACCAAAAAAAAAAAGAAAGTGTTCATAAGCACTACATAACAAAAAAAGAAAAGAGTACCAAAAAAAATACATGTGGTACCAAAAAAAAAGAAAGTGTTCACAAGCACTACAAAAAATAAGTACCAAAAAAATACAAGTGGTACCAAAAAAAAAAAAGAAAGAAGGATGGTTTCTGTATACAGGAGCTCAATCAAAAATGGTCTCCAGCCAAGAGTTCAGCTCCCCGAGCAGACTTTTAGCCTCAGCTGTCAAGGATTCCAAGGCACGCTTCTTCAGGAACTTGCCATGAGATGCTGGAGTGGGCTGTACCCCTTCTCTCACACCAGGAAGCTTACCTCGAGCAGCTTGCCATTGTTCATCCTCATCAGACTTCCTTTTGAGAACCCATTCGGCATCTGCAACCTGGTGAATCAGGGCACTCTCCCTGTCGCGAGCTTCTATTATGGCAGTCCACTTGGCAGCGACTTGTGCCTGCAAATGCTCAAGACGTTTCCTGGCCTCATCGACCTCCCTGTCAAGGATGTTGAGGTCATGTGTCAGCCTGATGATGGCTATCTCTTCTAAGTTCCTCTTTCGGACTGCCAGCTTCCTGCTTTCTGTAGCCTCATCCAGGTCAGACTTAGCCTTATCAGCAGGGTCCAGGAACATCTCCTTGAAGAACTGGTCATCAGCCAAACTCACGGTCTCAAACCACTTGTCACCCAGTGCAATGATCCTATCAACGATCGCCCTGGCACCTGTGACATCCAGACCAGCCTCTTCAGCATCACTGAGAATCTCCTGCACATGCTGGATCATGCCAAATCCGACTTCCAAGTGCCCAGAAAAGAGAGTCTCAATCCAAGAGCTCACAACTCGCACCACCACCTTCTTCGCAAAAAGAAGAGATGGCCCAGCTGAGGATTCACCCAACTCTGTTGGTCGGCTACTCATGTCATCATCTGTTGAAAGAGTAACAAAAGAACTCTTTCCAGCTGAAGCTGCTCCTGCTCGGGAGGGAATCTCAGCGCGAGGAATCTCCTCAATATTGTCAGAGCTGGTCCCAGGAATCTCTACCTCTGGATCAACCTCTGGCATCTCTTGCTCTGGAAGCAACGGATCCTCCTCTGCCACTTCAAAACCTGCAAAGGAAACACAAAAAGGTATGAATATGACCCTGTTTGAAAATCATTATCAGAGTTATAACTACAAAATACCTTCTTCGACGACTGGCGGAACACTTTCTTCCTCCATGAACTCATCGAAAGCATCATCAACATTTGCGTCCATCGATGGTTCAAAGTCATCAGAACCCTGTGGCAAGTCAGCTGGCAACAAAAAAAATGTGTTAGCAAGCCAAGTCACAAACAAAAAAAAAAGAGCAAAAGAAGTCGTACCAATTGGAGATTCTGGATTTACTCCAGAGCCCGTCGGTTCTTCTTCAGGTGCCTCAACAGGATCCATCACCACCTCATCGGTTGGGACCTCAGGCATCACCAAGTCTTCCTCTGCTAAAAAAAAAAAGAGAAGAAAAGCAGAAACAAGAAGCAAATCATAACATGGAAAAATCCCATGAAAAGAAATGGAAAGAGAAAAAGGAAGAATCATACCTTCACCGACGGTCTCTTCTTCTTGGCTTCTCGTCTCCGGAGGCTCGTCAGCATCCACTGGCACATCCTCATTGATAGTAAGAGGAACTTCCAAGTTAGGAGAATCCTCATGCTGCCCCTGGCTGCTATGATGACTCCTCCTCCTCTTACTCCTGCGGGCTCGCTTCTTAGAGGAACCTGCCCCGCCGTCAGAGTCAGGTTTCCCACTCGACTCATCACTGGATGGTCTGCTCTTGCCAGTAGACTCCACGGAAGCTTGCCTCTGTGCCGCCTGCATCCAAGCGCCAAGTTCGGCTTCCTCCTGTTCTAGCTGCTCCAAAGCCTCGTCAGGTATTTCTCGAACAGCTTCAGAACCGATGACGCCCTAGTCACCGAGAAAGCCTATCTTGTGCTTCTCTCCAGAAAGGAAGGCCCAAACTTCCTCTCGCCGGATGCCATCCGACTTTCCAAGGCCCTTTCCAGATGCCAGCTTCACATCAAGCTCCTTCCTGGAAAGTCCCCGATATGCCGAGAAGCTCTCCGCGAACCACTTCGCAAAGCCGGCAGTCCGGGAAGTCAGCAACACAGGATAAGAAATCATGGCTGTAGTGTCTTCAGCACTATAGAAAGCCCATGCATTTCTCCCGTCCTGTAAGCCTCCAAAGCGCTTCACCATGCTTGAAGGCGCTCCAACAACGCCTTGAGAAAAGCCCAGCTGCAAAGCAAAGCGAGAAGGTACATACGGCTGGATGTCGACGAAAAGATGTCTACGGTACACCATCGTGCCGACACGTATGCTGAAAAGCCACTCTCTCTCTGCATTTGTCAAGGAATAATGCCTTCCCGACCCCGCCCTGGTAGAGTCTCGGGAGGCACCAAAATCAAAAGCCTTCTTCCGCAACTCCGGAGAAAGCTTTACTGAAGATTGCCCCATCTCGACGTCCCTGAACCGTCGGATCCTCATGCGGGCAAACAAAAGCGATTCGGACACGGCTTTGCCCTTAGCCAGTCGAATCATCAGAGGATCATCATCCTGTGCAGCACCCAGCCGATGGAAGCCAGGACAGTGGTATACATACCACGAATAAAAGATATGGGCTGAAAATACCCTATTCATGGGAAGCCCAAGCCGAACCAGAAAAGCAGCAGCCTGCAGTTCGGTACACAGGTAGGAGTAAAGAGCAGGCACCAAAGCAAGCTGCTCTCCAAACGCCATCTGACAAGCCGGGAAAATACAATGCGGCCTGATGTGCGTTCCATCTCCTCCAGCAAATACAGCCTCACCAAGCCAATAAGTGAGGTAAACAGCGAGATCTCTCCGCAGTGCAATGTCAGGACATATGGCGTTTGTACTTGCACAGAAATCTCGCAACTCTTCTTGCATGGACAAGATTTTCTTTGAACTTGGATCCTGAGCTCCAGCTTCCTGGGTCATGCTATCAGAAGGCTCCCTACTATCAAAAAAGTTGGGGAATGAAGAGCAAAAACTCTTCCAACTGCTGGATCTAACTTTCGAACCCCCCTTCTCCTTCAAAAAATCATAGAAGGCGACGAGCTGAAAGTATAGAAGCCTGAACTCCTCAGACTGCCCCTCGAGGACGCTGTCAATCGGCATAAACTCCTCATAGAGTTTGCCGAGGATGGGCAATCCGGTAATAGCGCTCAGCTCCTTCAAAGAAAAACCAATCTCACCATTCGTCACAACGAAGGTATTGGTTTGTGGGAGAAATGACTCCAGCATAGCCATGAAGGCCTCATCGGAAAAGATCACGGTCTCCCTAAAGGCACGGACCGCGTCAAAAATCCCGGCTTCCTTCAAAACGGCGCCACCAATCAGCAGGACGCGATCAGTCCACGACTTCCACTCGGAGTCAGCATTGAAACGACCTCGAAGTCCAAAAGGCTTGATCCAATTGCTGCCGTCACCGCTGAAAATACCAAGGCCCACCGGTCTCAAATCGACCGACGGATAATCAGAGCCCTGGTAGCCGCTGGATGGCATCAACAGGTCCATATCAACAGGCGACCTCTCCGTATATCCAGGAGAACCGCCAACAAAAACCCCGGTCTTGATTACATTTGTCCTCCTCACCCAGCTTGGAGGATCTTCCCTCTTAGGGCACGTGGGGGCAAGGCTCAGAATCGAGACGGTGCGATCAAACATCGACCGGGTAGTAACAGTCTTCTTCTCACCATCTGCTGTGAAGGAAAACTGAAAAGATCTCCTCTGGTATGTAATGTCATCAGGGACTGCATCACCAAAGAAGAAGGTAGGCTTGGGCAAAATGCTCTGATCTTCCATCACCCATGGACGACTGCTTACCATGATCTTATAGAATTCCTCTCCCTTGAGAGTGATCAGTCGCTGCCTCATCTCATCTCTGTTGAGGGAGTCGCACTCTTCCAGATTTCTCTCAACATACTGGACCTTCTCGAAAGCCTGCTGAACGGCCGGATTAGAGGATCTAGAAGATCGACGAGGTACGCTTGTAGCAGGCTCTTTACCCTTGTTCGCTCTGGAGGAACCACCTGAAAAGGATGGAAAAGAAAAAGATCAAACATCAAAATGACAGAATCTCGCTAAAAAAAAAATCTGGCGAAATTTTGACATGATGACGGGGCAATTCCGAAGAAAAGGAACTATCCCGAAAGAAATAGAAAGCTTGAAGATGGGCTCAACATCGCTGCGAGCTCCGAAACTCCAAACTTTCGAAACCTAAAAGTTTCCGCAAAATCAGGAAGGGCTCAACATCACTGCGAGCTCCAAGTTCCCAAATTTGCAAAAACTTTCAGGTATGCTATCACATCATGCTACAAATTTAATTTACAAATTAAAGGCATGCATGAACATCTAGATTTGCGAAAAAAATGCATTATCATGATGAGCAAAAAAAAAAAAAAAAAAAAAAAAAAAGAAAGAAAAAGAAACTTTCTCTAAAAAAAAGAGGGGAAAGAAAACAAAAAAAAAAAAAAGAAAAGAAACTCTCTCAAAAAAAAAAAAGGGGAGGGAAAGAAAAAAAAAAGAAGAAAAAAAAAGAGGACTGGCCCACAGGCCGTGGCCCACAGGCCACGTGGCCGTACGGCCAGATCCGTACGGATCTGTCCATACGGCCCACACAAAAAAAAAAAAAAAAACACAAACATGAAAAAAAAAAGAGAAAGAAAAGAAAGCAAAAAAAAAAAAACGTGTAAAAAAAAAAAAGAGGGGCAAACACGTGAAAAAGAAAAAAAAAAAGAAGAAGAAAAGAAAAGAAAGAAACAAAAAAAAGAAAGAACTTTTTTTCCTACAATGGAGTTTTCTTGAAAAAGAAGAACTTACTTGAAGCCATTGATGGAGAAGAAGAAGAAAACTCTTGAAGATCTTGAAGAAGAAAAGCTCTTGATCTTGAAGCCCTCTTTAGATTATTGCAAAAGAAAGTAATAAGAGCAAGAGATCCAACCTTCTCCTTGCTTTTATAGAGGAGAGCAAACCAAAGAAGGAAAGAAGAAAGAGGTAAGTGTTACTAATTAGTAACCTTACCAAAAGAAAGAGATTAGAAAGATTCTTTCCAAAAGAAAGATATCTTGATATATCCTATCCCAAAATAAAGGGATCTTGAGAGATTTTCTCCCAAAAATCAATCTATGACGGATTCTTTCCCAAAAGAAAGATATCTTGAGATATCCTATCCCAAAATATAGGGATCTTGAGAGATTTTCTCCCAAAAATCAATCTATGACGGATTCTTTCCCAAAAGAAAGATATCTTGAGATATCCTATCCCAAAATAAAGGGATCTTGAGAAATTTTCTCCCAAAAATCAATCTATGACGGATTCTTTCCCAAAAGAAAGATATCTTGAGATATTCTATCCCAAAATAAAGGGATCATGAGAGATTCTCTCCAAGTAAAGATATTCTTAGATATTCTCTATCCAAATGAGATATTTTTGAATATTCTTTACAAAAATGACACCATATGAGATCTAAGCCATTTCAAAAGCTTAAGGTCCCATGGGTTAGCCCACATGAGCCAGGTTTGACTACCTAGGCACACAAAAAAAAAAAAAATATTTTGGGCTTTTAGTCAAAGAGAAATCCCTCTTACCAAGAGCATACAAAAATGGTTCCATGCCTCTTTTGAGTTGATTGAACCATACAAAAGAAAATTCCAAGCCCCATGAGCTTCCAAAAAAACAAACCATCCAGCCTCATCTACCAAATTGAGCCAAATTCTTGAAATTGACATTCCATCAAACCAAAACCTGGTCCCCTAACTTGCCACATACAGCCTGTTAGGTCACAAGACCAAAACCAAAAAACCAAAACCTGATCCCCTAACTTGCCACATACAGCCTGTTAGGTCACAAGATCAAAACCAAAATTGATCCCCCAACATTCCACATACAGCTTGTTGGGTCACACGATCAAAACCAAACCCGACCCCCTAACCTGCCACATATAGCCTGTTAGGTCACAAGGTCAAAACCCAAATCCACATCCCTGATGTCATCTTCAAAACTTTGCCTCGAGATGGTACGTGATCCCTTTCACTACCATAAAATTCCCCTGGAAGCTCAAAAGGCTACAAATACCAAAAAGAAAGATTGCTCAAAGACTCTTGGTCAAGTCACAGGCTCTCCTTCAAAAAAATCTCTTCGAGGCACATCGACTACAAAAGTTAAATAACTCGCCGCTGTACCTCGAGGGGGCATTTGTTGACACCAAAAATGTCACTTTGCCTCAGCAAGATCCGAAGAGCTACATGAAGTCGCAACCTGCCATAAATAGACAATGCTGCTTCCAAAAATAAAATCTTGTCAGAATCAAACAAAAACTGCAAGATTCTTCCAGACAGCCAAAAGAGGAGTACACAAGAAGTTTCGGGCCATTTCAAAATCATTTGGCCTAACTTCGCTTCTCCGACAGCCAAATCAGGCCTCTCGGCGACAAAAGCTCTCCGGGACCATGGTTTCCAAGACAGAACCTATGGATCATCTTAAAATGACTCCAATAGGTTCCCTGTCAAATTTCAAGTCAATCGGACATCGGTTGACCACACATCAAACCGCGACATCTTCATCGCGACAAAAAGCAAGTCTGCAGGTGATAGGACCCCAAACGGCTTCGAAACTCAAACAAAAGCCTATGGTTGGTCTTATTTATTGCTCAGGAGGCTTCACACCAAATTTCAGGTCATTCCGACATCGTTTGACCCAGTTTCAGCTTCTGACGGAAAATCAGCAGCTCTGCGCGACAAAGTCTTCGGCTTTCTCAGGAAATTGGAAACTTTGCAAAATAAAATGCAAGGATTCTCATCAGGTTTCATACAAAGAAATCAGGCCAATAAATGGTCAAAATGTCAAGGAAAAGTACAGAAGAAAAAAGAATCAGAAAAAAGCAAAAACGGACGCAAAACGGGACACGAAAGGGGGAAAACCCCCCCAGGGTCGCAGACCCCTGCGACCCTGGGCCAGGGTCGCAGGCCCCTGGGACCCTGGGCCAGGGTCGCAGGCGACCATGGACCCCGGGATCGCCGGGAAAGCCCCGGAAACCCCGGTTTTCGCCGTTTTTTCGCGATTCGAAGGGCCCAGCCTCTGGTACTTTCCAAAATTCATGCTTTTGAGACACCAAGTCCTCTGACATCCGTCCAAAACACGGGTAAATCATCAAGAGTATCGAAGACAGTATTGATCGCCACCCGGTCAACCAAAAAAAAGTGTGCTTTCCACCCGACCGATCGAGAAATCGACAGGACAGATGGCACCGACCCGCTGTTGGCAACAAACAGCTGAAATTACATGGTCATCTGATGTCGATCTACATGAAGATCCATCGATGATCATCGACAGAAGAATTCCAAAAGACATGGCACGGCCCGCGACTCTTCAGCTGCTCGGCGACCACTTAATGCGATTAATTGACTAGCTTTATTACAGTCATTAATCCATTTCTTTGGACGGCCCAATCAGAAGCAAGCATTCGGGAGTTACAAGTCAAGAGATTCATGGCGTTTAACCCATGAAACTCCTCCCATCATGGCGATTAAAGGCGATTAAATGCCCTCAATCTCCTTCGGCCAATCAGAAGCCAAGAAAAAGGAGTTACAAAATAAACAATTCAATTTTGTAACTCCTCCCATTATGCGGCTTAATGACAATAAAAGCCCATAAACCCACCTAAAAGGCTACCTAAAAGCCTATAAATAGGAGGGCTCTCCAAGAAGAAAAAACATCAGAAAGCATCAGAAAAATCAGAGAAAAAAGCACAAGCACACAGACAGAAATCCAGAGAAAGGAAAAAGAGAGAAAACTCTGCGGAAGTTCTACACCGGCCACCGCAACAAGGTGACAAAAGTCCCTTGGGGGGTATCCCCCCCAAGGTCCTTGCCTTCTCCTCCTGCCTCCAATGGCTTAGATGTGGCTTTTCAGCCCGTCTACTTGGTTTTTTTATTGGACATAGGACCTTCCTTTGGTCTTTGTCTTCTAAAAACCCGAGGTTATAGCCAAGCCAAGCGAATCAAATAGCATCCTCTGTTCTCATCTGCATGGATGATGGCGAAGCCCACATATGGCTTGCGACCGTCAATCTAAACGAGTCCCCCACAATCTCCTGAGAAGTTAGATCCTCCTTTTCTTGCTTTTCATTGTAGTTTGTATTTTTTCAAAAGAGACAAAAATCACAATTCTTGTCGTTCATTATTGATAAGGATTGTAAATCGGCTATAAATGCCAAAATCGGCTATAAACGCCAAAATCGGCTATAAACGCCAAAAATCGGCTATAAACGCCAAAATCGGCTATAAATGCCAAAAAAATCGCCTTTCACGGCAAATCAAGAAAAATGTCTCTTTTCTTAAATATATGTGCAATGGAAAACTTGAAAGAAGTTGATTTCCTTTTTACTTGCGAAGGTTGATCTCCGGATCACCACTTGCAATTCCAAGTGAAAATAGAAAATCTGGCACACCCACAAAAAAAGAAATGTTGATGCACGCCCCTGCCCCCCGGTTACGAAAGGGTCAGAACCAAACGGACTCCCACGTCCGCCGACCTCGGTAGAACCGAGCAGGAGCGCGGTCCATCAGACCTCAATGCCTGAGCGAGCTCAATACCTTCCCGAACTCAGCTGGGTGACCGAACTGAGCTAGGCACTTTGCCGAGCTGAGCTGGGTGACCGAGCTGAGTGTTCAATTGAGCTCTAGTGCTTAGCCAAACTCCGAGATGGATTCTAAAAAGGCCGGATTCCAACACAGGAGACTAGAACTTGGGACATTCCCTTCAGCCAGAATTCTCAGTGTGTACGGCCAACTACCCAGGCCAGGGGTTAGCCGAACTCACAGGAAGTTCTGGACAACAGGCTTGCCTGCACGGTGTTTACTCCTCTGATCCCAGTGTGCCGAGCTGTGAGGACCCGTCCCTAGACATACCTGGTGGGACCCAATTTGACCAAGTCAACCATAAGTTATCCTAATTACAGATGGGCTTCCCTTGGAGAATTATGAATTTAACCTTAGGATGACCCAACTACCCGTGGCCTGACCCATTACCCATTAATTAAGAGGGCACTTTAGTCAAACCCTACCCCACCTTAATCCCATGTGAGCCCCACCTCACTCATCTCACTCTCATCACACCCCCCATCTCATTTTCCCCTTTTTCCCCATTCCCTATTCTAGGTCACGATGGAGACCCTTTCCCCTCTCCTCATTCACTCCACACCAACACAACACAGCAGCCCCTCCATCTCCATTTCTCTCATTCCTCTCTTTCTCTCATCTCTCTCGTTCTCTCTTCCTCCCTCACGGCTTGCTGCCACTTCGCCGGACGCCGTCGTCGCCATCACAACGCCGGCCATCTTCTTCTCCTCTCTCATCTCGGTTCTCTCTTTCCCTCATCCCCCTCATCCATCTCTTCTTCTCCCAACCCTTGCCGCCCACTGCCGCCGGACTCCGAGCACGGCGCCATCGCCATCGCCGTGGATGATCTCCTCGATCACTGGCAGCCACTCCACCTCTCTTTTCTCCATTTTTCGTTTCTTCTTCCCTTCCCTGTTTCTCTGTTTCCTTTCTCTGTTTTCTCCTTCTCCCTTAATCCTCTCTCACTCCTCCCAGCCAACGAAATTACCCAGCCCCTCCATTTCTCTCTATTTTCCATTTCTTTCCCTCTCTCTCTCTCTCTGTTTTCCCCATTCTTCCCCTTCACTGTCTTACTCTTTCTCTCTAATTCTCCATTTCCATCTCTCTCTATTTCCCCCATTTCCCTTTCTCTGTTTCTCTCTTTCTTTCTCTATTCTTTCTCTTTCTTCTCTCTCCCTCACTCACTTCACTCACTGCCCACAAGACTGAGCACCCATCTCACCATTATCTCTCTCTCTTTTTAATTCTTTCTCTATGTACTCCATTCTTTCTTTCTTTCTGTTTTCACCCTTTCCCTTACCCAATGAACCACCATCATCACCACTAATTTAGTGGGCCACCAATCAAGTGGGCCCCACAACCTTCGATCATCACCATCATCTCCGCATGGACCCCACAAGCTTCTCATCTCCAATTTGCAAGCCACCACCCCATTCCCTTCATTGTTTGGTAAGCCCTTCTTCCCCTTAGGTTTGGATTAATAATTGGGTGTAGTAGTGTGTTTAGTAGCTTAGAGCTTCCCATTGATTTATGTTTTAATTTAGTTTTACTTTGCTAATTATTCCTTAGGTTTGATTTGTTGGGCTTTGAGCTAGTGCTTTTGGATTTGGGCATCTCCAACGAAAGGCAAGTAGACATGCTTAGATTCTTTAATTAAATTGATTAACATGCTTAGATTGGTAATTACTGTCTTTTATGGATGTTTGGCATGATTTCTGTATTTGGATGGTTGATTGGATGATAAGATGTATAGAATTGTTAGTCTAAGCTCTTTTTATGTGTATTTGGCCATTGATGGATGAGAATCCCTCATTTGGAAGATCAATGGCCCACTTGTGATGAGATCATGATATAGGAGATGTGTTTGATGTTTGGAAGTGTTTGGTGAATATTGGAATGAAAAGGGAGAAATCCAGGAATTACGGTACTTGCAACAGTATTCAGCTAGGCAGGGCAGGTTAGCCGAGCTCAGAGCAGGTTGGCCGAGCTCAGAGCCTAGTTGGCCGAGCTCAGAGCAGTTTGCCGAGCTCAGTCCCTAGTTGGCCGAGCTCAGAGCAGTTTGGCCGAGCTCAGAGCCTAGTTGGCCGAGCTCAGAGCAGTTTGCCGAGCTCAGTGCCTAGTTGGCCGAGCTCAGAGCAGTTTGGCCGAGCTCAGTGCCTAGTTGGCCGAGCTCAGAGCAGGTTAGCCGAGCACAGTGCCTAGTTGGCCGAGCTCAATGCCTGGTTGGCCGAGCTCAGAACAATTTGGCCGAGCTCAGTGTCTGGTTGGCCGAGCTCAGAGTAGGATGGCCGAGCTCAGTGTATACATTGACATTCCCCAGATTTGTACCCTTTTATGATTTGATCATGTGTGGGCCCTGTTGACCTTCCATTTGGACTATTTGGGATACGCTATACACGAGTCAAGGGCCGGGCTTAACCTTGACCCGTGTAGCCATCTAAGTAGGGTCTTGGGTTGTAAAACGGAACCTGATTCAAGGGTTATGGATGTCTTATGATGCTAAATACCTACAGGAGCACCAAGGATACTTAATAAGCATCTGGGACTCCGTGATCACTGTCTTAGGTGGAGTGGGACCTTGGACCTGAATAGAGGGGCAGCAATCATCGATGGATTTGGGATGTGTGGTATCTATGTTGATGAAACGGACACTAAGGCTGGCTGGTAGATCCGAACCTTGGATGTAGGCCTTGAGAGGTACTATAAATCAGGGCATTGCACTTAGGCTCTGATCCATGATCACGGTCCGTATTGGATGAGATGTCAGGACATGGCACTTGAAGTCCTGACCGATAATATTGGGAACTTAACGATAGATACTAATAGACGGACTGTATATTGAGATAATACTAATTAAGCGTATAGAGAAGCGGAGTTTACAAGGGTATGCACTATTAACTGTTGGGAACCACAAGGATGGACTAGCTATACCCGAACTCCGTGTCTCGTACCCTTGACTATTATCATCTCATATTAAGGATAATAAGGCTATCTAGTTCGGAGTACCCCCACCTAGTGATCTGTAGATTTGTGGTTGTACGATTAGTCTGCCGAGGGTTATGATGCCGGCATGGACATTGATATTGATTAGTCTGCCGAGGGTTATGATGCCGGCATGGACTTTGATATTGTGATGTGATTGACACAGTAGGTACCAGGTGTGGGTGGGGTACTGAGACCGCCGGCGCTCGGACCGGGTGTATGGATGGACGGCGATATTGATCTAGCACGTAAGTCCAATGACTGGGACTTGGCCGTGGCTATGGATATTGTTGGTTAAGATAGCACGTAAGTCCAATGACTGGGACTTGGCCGTGGCTATGGATATTGTTGGTTGAGATAGCACGTAAGACCAATGGCTGTGACTTGGTTGTAGCTATGGACATTGATGGATTCTTGTACGCTCTTATTCGATGTGACGACAACTGTGGGTGGCTATGACCCCCATGGTTGGTGTCAATCGACAGTTGTTGGGACGATGACGATGGGCTGGCTCTGACCCCCACGTCCTTTGTACTTCAACTGTGGACGTACCTTTGTGTGCTTCTATGTATGTATATTGGATGTATGAATATTATATATTATGGATATCATTGTTTATTGCCTTTAACTGCCGCCGTTGATACGGTTGGATCTGGATGCGATGGATACGACTATGGTAATGTCACTTCCTCTGTTTACTTCTGCTACTGATGACTCTGATGTGCTTGTGTGGTTTATCTGATGTTTTGATGGCTTCTCTTATCTACTTGTTAGGTTGTATCAAACATCTGTTATATCAATATCTCGATTTTCGTTTATGCACTACACTCTACACCGTTTTCTGTTGCACTCTGATATTCTATATTATTATCGAGATACTAATCATGCAGGTACAGCTGGGATCAGGTATGGTCCTCTTCCCTATCTAATTATATAATGTATTGCCATCTAAACATGCCTATTTGCCTGGCTCATCGAGCCTGACCCAATCCTTGGTGTTTTCAGGTATCTTCTCTTCCGCTTTCTTGATTGGTGGTTTGTTTGGCGACTGATCCGTTGCCGCAGGGTTCAGAGAATGATGCATTTGGTGCATCGTGAGGCGTCTATCATATAGATCTCTATTCTTTCCTTTTCTTGTAGCTGGCCGTGTTGGCCTAGGACTGAATAGTTAGTTTAATTATGGAAAGTACCTTGTAATCTTTTAAAGTGAAACAAAATTTTAGGGCCTTGTCCATTTACCTGCTCATATGAGATTCACACTTGATTATATTATTGGATTTTCCGCATCTCTTAGGTACTTTCTCGTAGCGCCCCGAGATTCGAGGCGCCCGGATTTTGGGGCGTTACATTTTGGTATCAGAGCCTTTACGGTTCTCGGACAACTAAAACACTTAGCAACTCTTAGGATTCGATGTGAGGATTGGGTAGGCTTAGACTGGTAACGCGATGGTTGTTTGTTGTTTGTCTTTGTCATTTGTGTTTTGTTTGTTCTAAAAATGTTTAATTGCAGATCATGTCACAGCAGCATGGTTCAGATAGGGGTAGTCAGGGCACCATAGAGGACAGATTTGAGCAGTTTGTGCAATCTCAGACCAGGATCAACACTCAGATGTCGGAGATTCTTAACCGTATGACCCAACAGCCGCAGACTTCGCAGTTCCCACCGGTTGTTGCACCGCATGAGCCAGATCCGTACGAGCTATTCGAGAGGTTCCGTAAGAGGAGACCTTCAGAGTTTAGTGGATGTGGAGACCCGATGGAGGCAGATTCATGGATTATTGAGATGGAGCGGATCTTCAGGATGCTTCCGTGTACCGGCAGACAGCGAGTACAGCTAGTGACCTACATGTTCCGGGATGTAGCTGAGTTATGGTGGATGACAGTGAGAGTTCCTTATACAGACATGGACGATGCAGTAGCTTGGGAGACATTCAAGGAGCAATTTCTCCGGAAGTTCATCCCAGCACCCGTCAGATCTCAGAAGCTTCGGGAGTTTGAGCAACTACTTCAGGAAGACATGACAGTTATGGAGTATGAGGCACAGTTCATCCGTTTATCACGATTTGCTGGGAGACTTATCACTGCAACATCAGAGAAGATCAGACGCTTTGTAGACGGTCTTCGAGCGGACATCCAGTTGCACATGACTCCTATAGAGCTCCCCACGTATGAGGCTTATGTGGAAAAGGCGATATGGGTGGAGAAGGCTCTTCACAGGGTAGCCTTAGCCCAACAAAGGGCTTCCGAGCAGACGAAGATGTTGCAAGTGTATCCAAAAGAGGATGAAGATGAGGCAGTCCAAGGTGATGAGCAGCTGTGGATTGATTGGGAGTTTCAGCAGAGACAGCAGCGCTATCGCAGAGGCTGTGAGACCAGTGAGCATCGGAGACGGTCAGGAGCATGCTATGTGTGTGGAAGCTTTAGACACAAGGCTCGCAACTGTCCAAGGAAGAGGAACCGTACTTCAGGACACCGCCAGCAGACTCATACACTTTCATCACCTGAGATTCCCACCAGTACAGTACTCGAGGTGCAGCCTATTCAGCAGTGGCCCCTATACCCGTAGACACATGATCAGTTTCAGCCAGCTTGGGGTTATCCGGACAGTTCTGCAGCACTTCCGATTGGTGAGAGACATCAGCCTGATTTCCCTAGCGAGCAGTGACTCTGAGGTCAACTTTTTCGGAGGTTCGCTTTATCTATTATGGTTGATGTGCTTAGATCTCTTGTGGTTGTTGTGTTTAGGATCCTTGTAATGTGTGTGCTCTTAATATTGTGTGAATGATTGATTGTTGCTTCTTAGATATCCTAATGTCCCATTTAGGAGTGAGGGGTATGTAATACCCCGAGTTGTCCTTTTTAGAGTCGGGAATTGTGAGACATCCCGAGACAGTTCTTTAGGAGTGAGGGGTGTGTGACACCCCTAGTTACCCTTTTAGCAGCTCAAGGTGAATGATACCTGAGCTAACCTTTTTAGTTAGTAGTGTGGAGCTGAGAGACCCCGACCTATCATTCCTGTAGATGTGAGAGGTGTGCGGCACCTCTAGTCAATCCTTTTAGAGTCAAAGGAGTATGATACCCAAAGTTAGTTCTATTAGAATGAGGAGTGCGAGACACTCCGAGTTAGATCTTTAGGAGTAGGGTGTGAAACATCCGGGTTGTTCCTTAGGAGTGAGGGGTGTGCGACACCCCTAGATAGTCCTTGTAGTATCCGAGGAGTGAGACACCTCGGACTAGTCCTTTAGAAGTGAGGAGAGTGTGATACAACCTAGTTGTTCCTTTTGAGATTGAGATGTGAGACACCCATAGTCAGTTCCTAGGAGTGAGGGGTGTGCGACACCCCTAGTCGGACCTATTGGAGTTAAGAGTGTGAGATGCCTTGAACTAGACAGAGTTGAGTAGCTGACCTTGTTAGAAAACTAGAATGTTAGATGTCCAGATCCCATCGACCAAATAGTTGAGGTCTAGTATTCTAGAGTGTCAGAGGGTAAACCTTGGTTGTTTTGCTAGCTGTCTGTTAGTATCCTAGAGTGTTAGAAGGCCAGATTCTCCAATCTTGCCAGTTGTTGATTGTGACTTGTATTTCTGTTTTACTACTTGTTGATTGTAGTGTGGATTGTTATTTAACTAGTTGTTGATTGTAACCTGTTTTGTTAGAAGAATAGTTCTAGTATCCCTCCTAGTTAAGACTAGCTATTCCGAGTGTTAGCTGGGTAGTTTAACTCTCATTCTTCATAGTTGGTTATAGTAGAGACCTTGGAAGTTTAGAAGTAGTTGTTTTCATTTGGGGAACAAATGAGTTTTAGGAGTGAGGAATGTGAGGACCCGTCCCTAGACATACCTGGTGGGACCCAATTTGACCAAGTCAACCATAAGTTATCCTAATTACAGATGGGCTTCCCTTGGAGAATTATGAATTTAACCTTAGGATGACCCAACTACCCGTGGCCTGACCCATTACCCATTAATTAAGAGGGCACTTTAGTCAAACCCTACCCCACCTTAATCCCATGTGAGCCCCACCTCACTCATCTCACTCTCATCACACCCCCCATCTCATTTTCCCCTTTTTCCCCATTCCCTATTCTAGGTCACGATGGAGACCCTTTCCCCTCTCCTCATTCACTCCACACCAACACAACACAGCAGCCCCTCCATCTCCATTTCTCTCATTCCTCTCTTTCTCTCATCTCTCTCGTTCTCTCTTCCTCCCTCACGGCTTGCTGCCACTTCGCCGGACGCCGTCGTCGCCATCACAACGCCGGCCATCTTCTTCTCCTCTCTCATCTCGGTTCTCTCTTTCCCTCATCCCCCTCATCCATCTCTTCTTCTCCCAACCCTTGCCGCCCACTGCCGCCGGACTCCGAGCACGGCGCCATCGCCATCGCCGTGGATGATCTCCTCGATCACTGGCAGCCACTCCACCTCTCTTTTCTCCATTTTTCGTTTCTTCTTCCCTTCCCTGTTTCTCTGTTTCCTTTCTCTGTTTTCTCCTTCTCCCTTAATCCTCTCTCACTCCTCCCAGCCAACGAAATTACCCAGCCCCTCCATTTCTCTCTATTTTCCATTTCTTTCCCTCTCTCTCTCTCTCTCTGTTTTCCCCATTCTTCCCCTTCACTGTCTTACTCTTTCTCTCTAATTCTCCATTTCCATCTCTCTCTATTTCCCCCATTTCCCTTTCTCTGTTTCTCTCTTTCTTTCTCTATTCTTTCTCTTTCTTCTCTCTCCCTCACTCACTTCACTCACTGCCCACAAGACTGAGCACCCATCTCACCATTATCTCTCTCTCTTTTTAATTCTTTCTCTATGTACTCCATTCTTTCTTTCTTTCTGTTTTCACCCTTTCCCTTACCCAATGAACCACCATCATCACCACTAATTTAGTGGGCCACCAATCAAGTGGGCCCCACAACCTTCGATCATCACCATCATCTCCGCATGGACCCCACAAGCTTCTCATCTCCAATTTGCAAGCCACCACCCCATTCCCTTCATTGTTTGGTAAGCCCTTCTTCCCCTTAGGTTTGGATTAATAATTGGGTGTAGTAGTGTGTTTAGTAGCTTAGAGCTTCCCATTGATTTATGTTTTAATTTAGTTTTACTTTGCTAATTATTCCTTAGGTTTGATTTGTTGGGCTTTGAGCTAGTGCTTTTGGATTTGGGCATCTCCAACGAAAGGCAAGTAGACATGCTTAGATTCTTTAATTAAATTGATTAACATGCTTAGATTGGTAATTACTGTCTTTTATGGATGTTTGGCATGATTTCTGTATTTGGATGGTTGATTGGATGATAAGATGTATAGAATTGTTAGTTCTAAGCTCTTTTTATGTGTATTTGGCCATTGATGGATGAGAATCCCTCATTTGGAAGATCAATGGCCCACTTGTGATGAGATCATGATATAGGAGATGTGTTTGATGTTTGGAAGTGTTTGGTGAATATTGGAATGAAAAGGGAGAAATCCAGGAATTACGGTACTTGCAACAGTATTCAGCTAGGCAGGGCAGGTTAGCCGAGCTCAGAGCAGGTTGGCCGAGCTCAGAGCCTAGTTGGCCGAGCTCAGAGCAGTTTGCCGAGCTCAGTGCCTAGTTGGCCGAGCTCAGAGCAGTTTGGCCGAGCTCAGTGCCTAGTTGGCCGAGCTCAGAGCAGGTTAGCCGAGCACAGTGCCTAGTTGGCCGAGCTCAATGCCTGGTTGGCCGAGCTCAGAACAATTTGGCCGAGCTCAGTGTCTGGTTGGCCGAGCTCAGAGTAGGATGGCCGAGCTCAGTGTATACATTGACATTCCCCAGATTTGTACCCTTTTATGATTTGATCATGTGTGGGCCCTGTTGACCTTCCATTTGGACTATTTGGGATACGCTATACACGAGTCAAGGGCCGGGCTTAACCTTGACCCGTGTAGCCATCTAAGTAGGGTCTTGGGTTGTAAAACGGAACCTGATTCAAGGGTTATGGATGTCTTATGATGCTAAATACCTACAGGAGCACCAAGGATACTTAATAAGCATCTGGGACTCCGTGATCACTGTCTTAGGTGGAGTGGGACCTTGGACCTGAATAGAGGGGCAGCAATCATCGATGGATTTGGGATGTGTGGTATCTATGTTGATGAAACGGACACTAAGGCTGGCTGGTAGATCCGAACCTTGGATGTAGGCCTTGAGAGGTACTATAAATCAGGGCATTGCACTTAGGCTCTGATCCATGATCACGGTCCGTATTGGATGAGATGTCAGGACATGGCACTTGAAGTCCTGACCGATAATATTGGGAACTTAACGATAGATACTAATAGACGGACTGTATATTGAGATAATACTAATTAAGCGTATAGAGAAGCGGAGTTTACAAGGGTATGCACTATTAACTGTTGGGAACCACAAGGATGGACTAGCTATACCCGAACTCCATGTCTCGTACCCTTGACTATTATCATCTCATATTAAGGATAATAAGGCTATCTAGTTCGGAGTACCCCCACCTAGTGATCTGTAGATTTGTGGTTGTACGATTAGTCTGCCGAGGGTTATGATGCCGGCATGGACATTGATATTGATTAGTCTGCCGAGGGTTATGATGCCGGCATGGACTTTGATATTGTGATGTGATTGACACAGTAGGTACCAGGTGTGGGTGGGGTACTGAGACCGCCGGCGCTCGGACCGGGTGTATGGATGGACGGCGATATTGATCTAGCACGTAAGTCCAATGACTGGGACTTGGCCGTGGCTATGGATATTGTTGGTTAAGATAGCACGTAAGTCCACTGACTGGGACTTGGCCGTGGCTATGGATATTGTTGGTTGAGATAGCACGTAAGACCAATGGCTGTGACTTGGTTGTAGCTATGGACATTGATGGATTCTTGTACGCTCTTATTCGATGTGACGACAACTGTGGGTGGCTATGACCCCCATGGTTGGTGTCAATCGACAGTTGTTGGGACGATGACGATGGGCTGGCTCTGACCCCCACGTCCTTTGTACTTCAACTGTGGACGTACCTTTGTGTGCTTCTATGTATGTATATTGGATGTATGAATATTATATATTATGGATATCATTGTTTATTGCCTTTAACTGCCGCCGTTGATACGGTTGGATCTGGATGCGATGGATACGACTATGGTAATGTCACTTCCTCTGTTTACTTCTGCTACTGATGACTCTGATGTGCTTGTGTGGTTTATCTGATGTTTTGATGGCTTCTCTTATCTACTTGTTAGGTTGTATCAAACATCTGTTATATCAATATCTCGATTTTCGTTTATGCACTACACTCTACACCGTTTTCTGTTGCACTCTGATATTCTATATTATTATCGAGATACTAATCATGCAGGTACAGCTGGGATCAGGTATGGTCCTCTTCCCTATCTAATTATATAATGTATTGCCATCTAAACATGCCTATTTGCCTGGCTCATCGAGCCTGACCCAATCCTTGGTGTTTTCAGGTATCTTCTCTTCCGCTTTCTTGATTGGTGGTTTGTTTGGCGACTGATCCGTTGCCGCAGGGTTCAGAGAATGATGCATTTGGTGCATCGTGAGGCGTCTATCATATAGATCTCTATTCTTTCCTTTTCTTGTAGCTGGCCGTGTTGGCCTAGGACTGAATAGTTAGTTTAATTATGGAAAGTACCTTGTAATCTTTTAAAGTGAAACAAAATTTTAGGGCCTTGTCCATTTACCTGCTCATATGAGATTCACACTTGATTATATTATTGGATTTTCCGCATCTCTTAGGTACTTTCTCGTAGCGCCCCGAGATTCGAGGCGCCCGGATTTTAGGGCGTTACATTTTGGTATCAGAGCTTTTACGGTTCTCGGACAACTAAAACACTTAGCAACTCTTAGGATTCGATGTGAGGATTGGGTAGGCTTAGACTGGTAACGCGATGGTTGTTTGTTGTTTGTCTTTGTCATTTGTGTTTTGTTTGTTCTAAAAATGTTTAATTGCAGATCATGTCACAGCAGCATGGTTCAGATAGGGGTAGTCAGGGCACCATAGAGGACAGATTTGAGCAGTTTGTGCAATCTCAGACCAGGATCAACACTCAGATGTCGGAGATTCTTAACCGTATGACCCAACAGCCGCAGACTTCGCAGTTCCCACCGGTTGTTGCACCGCATGAGCCAGATCCGTACGAGCTATTCGAGAGGTTCCGTAAGAGGAGACCTTCAGAGTTTAGTGGATGTGGAGACCCGATGGAGGCAGATTCATGGATTATTGAGATGGAGCGGATCTTCAGGATGCTTCCGTGTACCGGCAGACAGCGAGTACAGCTAGTGACCTACATGTTCCGGGATGTAGCTGAGTTATGGTGGATGACAGTGAGAGTTCCTTATACAGACATGGACGATGCAGTAGCTTGGGAGACATTCAAGGAGCAATTTCTCCGGAAGTTCATCCCAGCACCCGTCAGATCTCAGAAGCTTCGGGAGTTTGAGCAACTACTTCAGGAAGACATGACAGTTATGGAGTATGAGGCACAGTTCATCCGTTTATCACGATTTGCTGGGAGACTTATCACTGCAACATCAGAGAAGATCAGACGCTTTGTAGACGGTCTTCGAGCGGACATCCAGTTGCACATGACTCCTATAGAGCTCCCCACGTATGAGGCTTATGTGGAAAAGGCGATATGGGTGGAGAAGGCTCTTCACAGGGTAGCCTTAGCCCAACAAAGGGCTTCCGAGCAGACGAAGATGTTGCAAGTGTATCCAAAAGAGGATGAAGATGAGGCAGTCCAAGGTGATGAGCAGCTGTGGATTGATTGGGAGTTTCAGCAGAGACAGCAGCGCTATCGCAGAGGCTGTGAGACCAGTGAGCATCGGAGACGGTCAGGAGCATGCTATGTGTGTGGAAGCTTTAGACACAAGGCTCGCAACTGTCCAAGGAAGAGGAACCGTACTTCAGGACACCGCCAGCAGACTCATACACTTTCATCACCTGAGATTCCCACCAGTACAGTACTCGAGGTGCAGCCTATTCAGCAGTGGCCCCTATACCCGTAGACACATGATCAGTTTCAGCCAGCTTGGGGTTATCCGGACAGTTCTGCAGCACTTCCGATTGGTGAGAGACATCAGCCTGATTTCCCTAGCGAGCAGTGACTCTGAGGTCAACTTTTTCGGAGGTTCGCTTTATCTATTATGGTTGATGTGCTTAGATCTCTTGTGGTTGTTGTGTTTAGGATCCTTGTAATGTGTGTGCTCTTAATATTGTGTGAATGATTGATTGTTGCTTCTTAGATATCCTAATAGTCCCATTTAGGAGTGAGGGGTATGTAATACCCCGAGTTGTCCTTTTTAGAGTCGGGAATTGTGAGACATCCCGAGACAGTTCTTTAGGAGTGAGGGGTGTGTGACACCCCTAGTTACCCTTTTAGCAGCTCAAGGTGAATGATACCTGAGCTAACCTTTTTAGTTAGTAGTGTGGAGCTGAGAGACCCCGACCTATCATTCCTGTAGATGTGAGAGGTGTGCGGCACCTCTTGTCAATCCTTTTAGAGTCAAAGGAGTATGATACCCAAAGTTAGTTCTATTAGAATGAGGAGTGCGAGACACTCCGAGTTAGATCTTTAGGAGTAGGGTGTGAAACATCCGGGTTGTTCCTTAGGAGTGAGGGGTGTGCGACACCCCTAGATAGTCCTTGTAGTATCCGAGGAGTGAGACACCTCGGACTAGTCCTTTAGAAGTGAGGAGAGTGTGATACAACCTAGTTGTTCCTTTTGAGATTGAGATGTGAGACACCCATAGTCAGTTCCTAGGAGTGAGGGGTGTGCGACACCCCTAGTCGGACCTATTGGAGTTAAGAGTGTGAGATGCCTTGAACTAGACAGAGTTGAGTAGCTGACCTTGTTAGAAAACTAGAATGTTAGATGTCCAGATCCCATCGACCAAATAGTTGAGGTCTAGTATTCTAGAGTGTCAGAGGGTAAACCTTGGTTGTTTTGCTAGCTGTCTGTTAGTATCCTAGAGTGTTAGAAGGCCAGATTCTCCAATCTTGCCAGTTGTTGATTGTGACTTGTATTTCTGTTTTACTACTTGTTGATTGTAGTGTGGATTGTTATTTAACTAGTTGTTGATTGTAACCTGTTTTGTTAGAAGAATAGTTCTAGTATCCCTCCTAGTTAAGACTAGCTATTCCGAGTGTTAGCTGGGTAGTTTAACTCTCATTCTTCATAGTTGGTTATAGTAGAGACCTTGGAAGTTTAGAAGTAGTTGTTTTCATTTGGGGAACAAATGAGTTTTAGGAGTGAGGAATGTGAGGACCCGTCCCTAGACATACCTGGTGGGACCCAATTTGACCAAGTCAACCATAAGTTATCCTAATTACAGATGGGCTTCCCTTGGAGAATTATGAATTTAACCTTAGGATGACCCAACTACCCGTGGCCTGACCCATTACCCATTAATTAAGAGGGCACTTTAGTCAAACCCTACCCCACCTTAATCCCATGTGAGCCCCACCTCACTCATCTCACTCTCATCACACCCCCCATCTCATTTTCCCCTTTTTCCCCATTCCCTATTCTAGGTCACGATGGAGACCCTTTCCCCTCTCCTCATTCACTCCACACCAACACAACACAGCAGCCCCTCCATCTCCATTTCTCTCATTCCTCTCTTTCTCTCATCTCTCTCGTTCTCTCTTCCTCCCTCACGGCTTGCTGCCACTTCGCCGGACGCCGTCGTCGCCATCACAACGCCGGCCATCTTCTTCTCCTCTCTCATCTCGGTTCTCTCTTTCCCTCATCCCCCTCATCCATCTCTTCTTCTCCCAACCCTTGCCGCCCACTGCCGCCGGACTCCGAGCACGGCGCCATCGCCATCGCCGTGGATGATCTCCTCGATCACTGGCAGCCACTCCACCTCTCTTTTCTCCATTTTTCGTTTCTTCTTCCCTTCCCTGTTTCTCTGTTTCCTTTCTCTGTTTTCTCCTTCTCCCTTAATCCTCTCTCACTCCTCCCAGCCAACGAAATTACCCAGCCCCTCCATTTCTCTCTATTTTCCATTTCTTTCCCTCTCTCTCTCTCTCTCTGTTTTCCCCATTCTTCCCCTTCACTGTCTTACTCTTTCTCTCTAATTCTCCATTTCCATCTCTCTCTATTTCCCCCATTTCCCTTTCTCTGTTTCTCTCTTTCTTTCTCTATTCTTTCTCTTTCTTCTCTCTCCCTCACTCACTTCACTCACTGCCCACAAGACTGAGCACCCATCTCACCATTATCTCTCTCTCTTTTTAATTCTTTCTCTATGTACTCCATTCTTTCTTTCTTTCTGTTTTCACCCTTTCCCTTACCCAATGAACCACCATCATCACCACTAATTTAGTGGGCCACCAATCAAGTGGGCCCCACAACCTTCGATCATCACCATCATCTCCGCATGGACCCCACAAGCTTCTCATCTCCAATTTGCAAGCCACCACCCCATTCCCTTCATTGTTTGGTAAGCCCTTCTTCCCCTTAGGTTTGGATTAATAATTGGGTGTAGTAGTGTGTTTAGTAGCTTAGAGCTTCCCATTGATTTATGTTTTAATTTAGTTTTACTTTGCTAATTATTCCTTAGGTTTGATTTGTTGGGCTTTGAGCTAGTGCTTTTGGATTTGGGCATCTCCAACGAAAGGCAAGTAGACATGCTTAGATTCTTTAATTAAATTGATTAACATGCTTAGATTGGTAATTACTGTCTTTTATGGATGTTTGGCATGATTTCTGTATTTGGATGGTTGATTGGATGATAAGATGTATAGAATTGTTAGTCTAAGCTCTTTTTATGTGTATTTGGCCATTGATGGATGAGAATCCCTCATTTGGAAGATCAATGGCCCACTTGTGATGAGATCATGATATAGGAGATGTGTTTGATGTTTGGAAGTGTTTGGTGAATATTGGAATGAAAAGGGAGAAATCCAGGAATTACGGTACTTGCAACAGTATTCAGCTAGGCAGGGCAGGTTAGCCGAGCTCAGAGCAGGTTGGCCGAGCTCAGAGCCTAGTTGGCCGAGCTCAGAGCAGTTTGCCGAGCTCAGTCCCTAGTTGGCCGAGCTCAGAGCAGTTTGGCCGAGCTCAGAGCCTAGTTGGCCGAGCTCAGAGCAGTTTGCCGAGCTCAGTGCCTAGTTGGCCGAGCTCAGAGCAGTTTGGCCGAGCTCAGTGCCTAGTTGGCCGAGCTCAGAGCAGGTTAGCCGAGCACAGTGCCTAGTTGGCCGAGCTCAATGCCTGGTTGGCCGAGCTCAGAACAATTTGGCCGAGCTCAGTGTCTGGTTGGCCGAGCTCAGAGTAGGATGGCCGAGCTCAGTGTATACATTGACATTCCCCAGATTTGTACCCTTTTATGATTTGATCATGTGTGGGCCCTGTTGACCTTCCATTTGGACTATTTGGGATACGCTATACACGAGTCAAGGGCCGGGCTTAACCTTGACCCGTGTAGCCATCTAAGTAGGGTCTTGGGTTGTAAAACGGAACCTGATTCAAGGGTTATGGATGTCTTATGATGCTAAATACCTACAGGAGCACCAAGGATACTTAATAAGCATCTGGGACTCCGTGATCACTGTCTTAGGTGGAGTGGGACCTTGGACCTGAATAGAGGGGCAGCAATCATCGATGGATTTGGGATGTGTGGTATCTATGTTGATGAAACGGACACTAAGGCTGGCTGGTAGATCCGAACCTTGGATGTAGGCCTTGAGAGGTACTATAAATCAGGGCATTGCACTTAGGCTCTGATCCATGATCACGGTCCGTATTGGATGAGATGTCAGGACATGGCACTTGAAGTCCTGACCGATAATATTGGGAACTTAACGATAGATACTAATAGACGGACTGTATATTGAGATAATACTAATTAAGCGTATAGAGAAGCGGAGTTTACAAGGGTATGCACTATTAACTGTTGGGAACCACAAGGATGGACTAGCTATACCCGAACTCCGTGTCTCGTACCCTTGACTATTATCATCTCATATTAAGGATAATAAGGCTATCTAGTTCGGAGTACCCCCACCTAGTGATCTGTAGATTTGTGGTTGTACGATTAGTCTGCCGAGGGTTATGATGCCGGCATGGACATTGATATTGATTAGTCTGCCGAGGGTTATGATGCCGGCATGGACTTTGATATTGTGATGTGATTGACACAGTAGGTACCAGGTGTGGGTGGGGTACTGAGACCGCCGGCGCTCGGACCGGGTGTATGGATGGACGGCGATATTGATCTAGCACGTAAGTCCAATGACTGGGACTTGGCCGTGGCTATGGATATTGTTGGTTAAGATAGCACGTAAGTCCAATGACTGGGACTTGGCCGTGGCTATGGATATTGTTGGTTGAGATAGCACGTAAGACCAATGGCTGTGACTTGGTTGTAGCTATGGACATTGATGGATTCTTGTACGCTCTTATTCGATGTGACGACAACTGTGGGTGGCTATGACCCCCATGGTTGGTGTCAATCGACAGTTGTTGGGACGATGACGATGGGCTGGCTCTGACCCCCACGTCCTTTGTACTTCAACTGTGGACGTACCTTTGTGTGCTTCTATGTATGTATATTGGATGTATGAATATTATATATTATGGATATCATTGTTTATTGCCTTTAACTGCCGCCGTTGATACGGTTGGATCTGGATGCGATGGATACGACTATGGTAATGTCACTTCCTCTGTTTACTTCTGCTACTGATGACTCTGATGTGCTTGTGTGGTTTATCTGATGTTTTGATGGCTTCTCTTATCTACTTGTTAGGTTGTATCAAACATCTGTTATATCAATATCTCGATTTTCGTTTATGCACTACACTCTACACCGTTTTCTGTTGCACTCTGATATTCTATATTATTATCGAGATACTAATCATGCAGGTACAGCTGGGATCAGGTATGGTCCTCTTCCCTATCTAATTATATAATGTATTGCCATCTAAACATGCCTATTTGCCTGGCTCATCGAGCCTGACCCAATCCTTGGTGTTTTCAGGTATCTTCTCTTCCGCTTTCTTGATTGGTGGTTTGTTTGGCGACTGATCCGTTGCCGCAGGGTTCAGAGAATGATGCATTTGGTGCATCGTGAGGCGTCTATCATATAGATCTCTATTCTTTCCTTTTCTTGTAGCTGGCCGTGTTGGCCTAGGACTGAATAGTTAGTTTAATTATGGAAAGTACCTTGTAATCTTTTAAAGTGAAACAAAATTTTAGGGCCTTGTCCATTTACCTGCTCATATGAGATTCACACTTGATTATATTATTGGATTTTCCGCATCTCTTAGGTACTTTCTCGTAGCGCCCCGAGATTCGAGGCGCCCGGATTTTGGGGCGTTACACGAGCTGACCGCCCAGGCCAGGAGGTCGGCTGAGCACACTGTGTACAGTGACACTTCCCAGATTCTAATTTCTATTCTTGCTATCATATGTAAGATCCATTGACCATCTAAATAGACTTCCATCACTGTGCCAACCACGAGTCAATAGTATGGCTCAACCTTGACTCGTGGGGTCCACTAATTAAGGTTCAAGTTATGTAATCTAAGATGATTCGAGCTTTATACGTTACCAATGATGCACATAACTTCTGAGCACCAAACACAGTAATCCTTAGCATCTGTGGTTTCACTTAAAGATCAAATTACCTGAGATAGACCTGAACCAGAAAGTGGACTAATTACTTAGGTTGGACTGTTGATATCTCCCATTTGATCCTTGTACTTGGAGATTCATCTCCCTCATATTATTACTGTCACTCTATTGTCCTTATTATTGCTTATACCTGTTAACTAAATGGAAAACGGAGGACCCGAACCTAGGACTACTTAGAGGTGACCCGGTAATATGATTGGGTGAACATTGACCCGTGTCTGTGGCTAGGCGGGCCCTTTTATGGCCTAAGTTTGGATGTGATTTACCCTAGACTGGAGAGGTTAGATTGTATGGGCTTGTGACCCATTATGGATGTAAATGGATCATGTATTATTGAGCGTGGACTTGTATTTCATATGGACTGTTATAGACCAGGCCATGTATTTGGTGGGCCTTGGTATGGATCCATTGACTAGACTTGGACCTGGATTATTATATATGGATGCTTGGACCTCTTAGGAACTTTGTTAGGACCTTGTTCACGCAAGGCAAAGCCTAGATAGACACAGACCCTTGTTGTTTCCTGAGTCGGCATAGACATTCACTCAGTTGATCTAAGCTCAGCCAGTTGGACTGATCATCACTGGTAGGAGCTATTGAGAGTGTTGTATGGCTATCATGATGAGCATTGTTGGAGACGGACGGTGTGATACCGGGTCTGGTCTCAGTGTGTGTTGATTGATGATGTTATTTGCGGGGCTAGATAATCCCCAGCACTGTGAGATTTTCCCCGCCGCGACTGTGTTCAGTATGGGAGGGCCGCGGCATAATATCCCGCGGTATCCAGCTTGTGTGAGTGTGCCATTTTGTGTAGGTTTATTATATTATGTTTATCTTGATTCTATTTGTTTATCTTGCTCAACTGCCTAGGATCTGTACCATTGTTATTTTCTTAACTTTATTACTGTCTCAACTCATTTGATGCATACATTCTATATTATAAGCATACTGTGACTTGCCAGATCTTTAGATCTGATCCACTCTTGGTGCTTAGGCCTTGACCCCGAGTTCGAGGGCGATGCGTACGCACTCGTTGAGGTGCCTATAGTAGGTGACTATGGATGGGGACCGGCCGACCAAGAGGTTGAGCTGGAGGGTGGAGAGCCGGCACCGGTTGCAGGGGTTTGAGTGACTATTTTGTTTGGGTTTTTTGAGAGACATTTGTTGCGAGTTGGGTAGTGTTCCAAATATGTAATTAAAACTTGGGTCTTTATCACATTACATTTTAGGCTGGACTTCAGCTCTTTTCACATTTGATATATATATATATGATGATACCTTATGCTTCCGCTATCTCTATATTACTTCCGCTTATTTTACAAAAAGTTTTAAATTGGACCTCATTGCGGACCTGCGATCTTGGAAGTTCTCGGATTTTCCGGGAAGTAGCGCGCCAATCTCTATACTTTGATGATTTTCACGGTATCCGGAATTGGGGCGTTACAAAGAGGGAGGAGGCTAGGGCAGGTGGAGACAGGGCCGGGTGGAAGCACTTCCGGTGGGGAAGGGGCCGCTGGCCAGCATAAAGAGAGATGGGGAGAGAGATCAAGCTTTGGCTGGTTGCAGTTGCAAGAAGAAGAAGATTCAAAAGAAGGGTTTAGTTACATTAGAAGGAGAATACGGGCATCAAGGAGTCTTTTTTCATGTGAGAATCAATCATAAAATCTAGTAACTTTTATTGGGGGCTCCTATGGCCCCACTAAAAATAAGTTTTACCACACTCAATATAATGTTGCCCCTAAAAACATATCTTTAGCTTCAAAAGTACTATAGGCCGCCGCAAAAGGTTATATACTAAAGACTAAATAGTTTGCCACCAAAATTTGACGCGATTAGAGTGAGATTTATATAGGCAGCCATTGTTACGAGCGCCGCTAAAAGTTAATTCAAATTGACTTTTAGCGAGGGCGGGTTGGGATTTTTATTAGGTTTTTAAGTGGTGCTTACGAGCTCAAAATATAGGCCTTATGTGTTTTTTTCAAATTGGGTGGGGGCTTTCCGTATATATGAGTCTGACCCTCGATGAATAATCAAAGTTGTTCAGAATGAGCACTCCATACATTTATAAGGTATCATCAAATCTTATTTTGAATGGAGGTTATCTTACCGTACGATTGAACAAAAAAAAAGTTATAATAAAACAACATTTTTTTAGCCATGGTTTTTTGTTCGGTCAATCTTACATTGGGACAAACTCAATTCTAAATAAAAAATTGGGATACCCCATAAATAAGTAAGTTGATCATTTTGAACGACTCTGATTATCCATATATGGGCACGAGTGGGACCCATCCAAAAAAGTTCCCATCATACTCCGCTAGAAGCCATTGTAGTTACCCCCAGACGTAAAAAAAAAAAGCATGACAGAGGCAGAGAGTTGGGAATAAATCAAAGCGATTAAAACGGTGTGCTTATATTATTTTGGCGAAAATGAATTTTACTAAATGGGATTTTGCGGACACAGACCTGTGCGTCGCCAAGAGGCAAAATAATTGTCAATGCATTATTGCATTACCATTAGAAAAAGACGCGTTGGCAAAACTTTCACACTCTCTTTTAGGGGAATCTTTGTTGGAGCCAATGTGTTTTCCATAACTTTTGCCATCGCGGTTTTACTTCTGTCGATAAAAGTAGCAATTCTTTGTGATTTTTGCAAACACAATCCAAATATGCATCGGAAATAAGACTTTTACCAACGTCAAATTTCACGCGTCAGCAAATATTGTTGGGAAGGGTTTTCCATAGCTTTTGTCAACGCGATCTTACTTGCGTCTGTAAAAGTAGCAATTCTCTGTGACTTTTCCCAACGCAAATTCTCACTGCGTCAGGAAATAGAGTCGAAAAAGGTAAGTTTTTCATAGATGGGGCTTTGTGGACGCAACTCATGCGTTGGCAATGGTGTGAATAAAATCTCAGAGCTTTCCCAACGCATACCTGTGCGTCGCTAGTAGCTAGGCAAGATAATTGCCAATGCATTATTGCGTTGAGATTAGAAAAAAAAACTCGTTGGTAAAAGCTCCCCTCTCTTTTGGGGGGATTCTTTGTTGGCGCCAATGTGGTTTCCACAGCTTTTGCCAATGCAGTCCAAATATGCGTTGGAAATAAGACTTTTACTAATGCAAATTTTCACTGCATCTGCAAATAGTGTTGGGAAAGGTGCAGTTTGTTGTAACAACTCTTTAATAATCCTTGGAGAACACTTGAATATGAATTTTTATATAATCTAATGTAAATAAACATGCTCGGCTTGAAAACAAAGTTGAAATGTCGGTATCATACTCGTGCGAAAAGCTAATACATGTGAGTTTGGTTTCATATTAGCTAGAAAATGTGACATAATAGCCTGTATAGGCCTTTACCAATCACTATGTTAGTATGCTCCATCGCAAATAAACCAGTTAGGATGTGTTGGGGAATAAATTAGGGTAAACACGCACAAATGAATCAACCACAAGCACTGGTACACAAGAGATTTACATGGTTTGGCAATTTCATACGTTTACGGGGTTATGAGCGTTCTGCCCGATTTCACTATATATGCAGGAAATTGAGCAACTCGTTACAAGGATTCCAAATCCTCTAATACTTAGTCTACTCTCTCCCCCAATAGGTCTCAATCTTGCTCTCACAGCCTCTCCCCTCACAACGCTCTCTGTGTTCCCCTTGCTTGCTTTCTTTCTTACATTCAAAGAATAATCCAAGAGAGTATATATAAGGAACTATCCCTAACATAGTTGGCCCCAAGTAAAGCACTCAATAAGGCCCGTTGCACCTTTTGAGCGAAATCCAACAAGATGGACCAATATCACATGATTAGATTTGAATAACATAAACAAAATAATGTATTACATGATTCAGTCAATTAATTTCTCTCATTTTTCTTCTTTTTGGCACCTCAATTTATAGGATGGATTAGCCCACACAAGTAGGAAGAGGAAGCACAATTTGGAAGGATATCCCACAAAAGTGAAAAGGGAAGGCCTACAAAGTGGGTAGCCGGGTGAGATGATGGTTTACCAACTAACATCGCATCTCTTCATGTATGCAATACGAGGTTGTTATTTACACTTGACTCGATGATCACTTTATCTCTCGCTTCGCAACACGATATTGTTTATCTTGCGGGATTTATAACTATTTTTAACTTCCCTTAACGCGCAATAATTATTGGGTTTCCAAGCATAAACTATTCATTAAACTTCAGTTTAAGGAGGCTTTCTCAATTTCAACCAAATCGAAATTTAGCTGAAAGCTAGCCTCTTCTATCTCTAAGTTCAAGGTTGAAAGTTTAGGGTTCGAGATCTCTAGATTGGTCCACTTAATAAATCAACCCACTAGTGTGCAAAAAATAATAAACTACGCAGCGGAAATAAAATCACAAGCACACACCACAAGGACACCAAATTTAAGGTGGAAAACCCAAACCGGGTAAAAAACCACCGATCCGTACTGGATCTAATCAAACACTATGAATCTCGCAATTACAAGAAACACAGATTTCTTCCCTAGATATCCCCTATCTAAAGACCGAAGTTACCTTATGTCGCATCACGCTTCAACGACATCACACCGTTGATTGCAACAGATCCAACGCTTGACTCCTCAAATCTTCTACGCAAGAAGATGATCTTCTACAAGGGATGCAGAAGAAACTTACTCTCTAGAGTACTTGGCAGCACAACTCTTCAAAAATCTCTAGAGAAAATTTCTCTCAATTAAATCTCTAATTCAGAACTTGAGAGATGATCTGTGTCTTTTCTCTTGCCTTTGGGTTGTGAGAAACACCCAATATATAGCCCCTAATTCGTGCTTAAGACTCCTAAGAATAATCCACTTAGAATAAGAGTCCTTTCTCAAGCACTTACAAAAGAGTCCTGAACAGACTGGGCTCTGCGTGTACCCTCGCTATAGCGAGGATCATCCTCGCTATAGCGAGGCATGATTCTGCCACTTGACGAATTTTGTTCTGACAGCTTCTGTATTCAGCCGTTTTTCATCTGTCAACTCTTCTTTTCTTTTAAAAACAGCAGCCTTCGTTGACTCTTCTACCAACACCCATATTTTATTCTAACAATCTCCCCCTTTTGGCAATTCGTGGACAAATCTCCTAGATCAATACAATAAGATCTACCCAAAAGAAAAACCCAAAATACAATGTATTTTTAAACAAAAAATTAGCACTGTAGATCTTGAATTGCCTTAGCTTGTAGAACTCTTCTGGGCTCTGGGCTTCATTCTTCTCCCCCTGAATTTGTCCATAATTGACAAACAAAAATAATCATGCAGCTTCCGTCAATCTGGATGCAGTAGCTCCCCCTCGATTTTGACTCCCCCTCAATATGATTTTCGTATCAGCACTGGGGATGGGGACTTGACCTCCTTGATCAGGGCTTTTTATGATTAGCCACCCACACTTTTGTAGTTTGAACTTTTAGCATAGTGTGAGCAAACTCATTAGGCAAATCAGATTTTCTAACCCAAATTGGAGTAGTCTTGGGTGGAGAAAAATTCTTCCGCCATTGCTTGGTCTTTGGTAAACTTTGCAGCTTCTTGCAATGGGGACGAATGTGTCCTTTCATTCCACAATGGTGACAAGTGGATGTGCGTGCAGTGCGTGACACATTCTTTTTCTTAATACTACTCGACACATTATGTATATGTGCAGTATGTGGAGTAGCATTTGCAACACTAGAAATAAAAATTATTTTACCTTTAGCATTTGAAGTGGATGCACTATGATCAAAACCGAGACCGCTTCTGTCAAACTGAGACTTCTGACTACACAAGATATGTGTAAGAGTCTTCGAACCAGTGTTCATCTTGTTTAGTGAAGCTTGTTTCACTTCTAACTCAGACAGAGTGATCTTCAGTCGTCCTTGCAAATCTTCTTTTTCAGATTTCACAATCACTATCTCTTTCTTCAGATTCACTATCTCTTGTTCAGCCTTTTCAAGTTTTTGACTCTCAATGGTCAAATTTTCAGCCATGCAGATTTTCTGACTTTCCAAGAGATGAACCTTTTCAAGTGCTTGCTCTAATTCACTTTGCAATGCAGAATTTTCTTCTTGAGCAGCTTTAAACTTGATAGAGATCTTGTAGCCATACTTGGACATCTTAACACAATCAGCATATGTTTTATGATACAATGCTTCATAATCTTTCTCTTGATCTGACATCTCATCAGCATGATCTTCATCAGTATCATTGTCAGATAGAGAATTAGTTATGAAAGCCACAAACTTGCCATTCACAGTTTCAGAAGATTCAATTGAAGGATCTTGTTCTTCTTCTGATGACTGTTCCTCCCAAGTTGTATTGAGAGACTTTTTCAATGCACCCTTTTTCTTGTTGGCACACTCACTAGCATAGTGACCATAGCCGTGGCACTCAAAACACTTAGTTCCTTTTGCAGAATTCCTTTTCGCAAAATTAGAACTCTTCCACTTGACTTGTTTTGACTTCATGTAGTCCTTGAAGCAATTGAACATTTCAGTCAAATCATCTTCAGCCTCAGATTCAGAATCAGATGTAATTTTCTTTTCAGGCTTCTTTCTTGATTCTGAGTGGGCTTTCAAAGCAATACCATTCTCTTTTGATTTTCCTTTATCCAAACGGTTTGCTTCAAAGGTTTGAAGATTTCCAACCAACTGGTTTACCTTGAGGGTATCAAGATTCTTATTTTCTTCAATAGCATCAACTTTAGAATCGAACCTCGAAGGTAGAGACCTCAAAATTTTCTTGACAATCTTGTTTTCTTGAATTTCCTCACCCAGATTGAAAACAGAATTGACAATATCATTCAGTTTTGCATAAGATTCATCAAAGGTCTCATCTTCTTCCATCACGATGGTTTCAAATTCTTTAGTCAGCCTTTGCAATTTAGATTGCTTCACCGTGTCTGTACCCTCATATATTGTCTGTAAGACTTCCCACGCTTCTTTTGCAGTTTTGCAAGTGGAAATCCTACGGAACTCTTCAGCAGACACTCCATTGTATATACTATTCACTGCCTTGTTATTACAATTGGAGGCATGCTTCTCATCCTTAGTCCATTCAGCTTTAGGTTTAGGAACAGTTTGTCCACTAACCACAATTGTTGGTCTAGAGTAGCCCTCCTCAACAATATCCCAAACATCATCATCAATGGACTTAAGGAACCATCTAGCAAAGGGGGCTTAGTAGTTGATGTCCCTTCTCGATTGAACACCATTCTAGAAATCTCTTTAGATCAAACACAGCAAATTAGTGTAACCTGCTCTGATACCAATTGAAAGGTTTAGGGTTCGAGATCTCTAGATTGGTCCACTTAATAAATCAACCCACTAGTGTGCAAAAAATAATAAACTACGCAGCGGAAATAAAATCACAAGCACACACCACAAGGACACCAAATTTAAGGTGGAAAATCCAAACCGGGTAAAAAACAACCGATCCGTACTGGATCTAATCAAACACTATGAATCTCGCAATTACAAGAAACTCAGATTTCTTCCCTAGATATCCCCTATCTAAAGACTGAAGTTACCTTGTGTCGCATCACGCTTCAACGACATCACACCGTTGATTGCAACAGATCCAACGCTTGACTCCTCAAATCTTCTACGCAAGAAGATGATCTTCTACAAGGGATGCAGAAGAAACTTGCTCTCTAGAGTACTTGGCAGCACAACTCTTCAAAAATCTCTAGAGAAAATTTCTCTCAATTAAATCTCTAATTCAGAACTTGAGAGATGATCTGTGTCTTTTCTCTTGCCTTTGGGTTGTGAGAAACACCCAATATATAGCCCCTAATTCGTGCTTAAGACTCCTAAGAATAATCCACTTAGAATAAGAGTCCTTTCTCAAGCACTTACAAAAGAGTCCTGAACAGACTGGGCTCTGCGTGTACCCTCGCTATAGCGAGGATCATCCTCGCTATAGCGAGGCATGATTCTGCCACTTGACGAATTTTGTTCTGACAGCTTCTGTATTCAGCCGTTTTTCATCTGTCAACTCTTCTTTTCTTTTAAAAACAGCAGCCTTCGTTGACTCTTCTACCAACACCCATATTTTATTCTAACAAAGGTTAAACAAAAGTTCAAAATTCAAAAGATGATATCCTAAATACATGGCCGCCCAAGTGAATGTACCCCGTCATGGCCGTGTGGTCATTTGGTAGTGGTACAAAGAAAATTGGTACCAAATGGCCAAAACCTCTGTGAGTGGGGTGATACAAGTTTAGCCTGAGCTTTAAAACCATACATAAAAGAGATTGGTCTAAGATATTTCTCTCCCATTTATTTCTTGTAGCGACTAGCGAACCTGTAGATTCTGTGGCAGACGGTCCAGATGTGCAAAAGCATTATCTTTGCTTAAAACATGACCCATTTTCTCATCTGCACATTGGGTCTAAAAATGCATTGTATGGGGCCTTCAACAATCTCCTCCTCAATTAGACTGCACCATTTGATATTAGATATTGCAATATTATTGAAAAAGCTAATATCTGCGATTGGCCCAACGCGGTAAAAGATCTTAGCCATAGAAGGTGGGCCTTGATGTTTGTTTATAAGATCGCACTATAAGTTTTCCTAAAACCTTAAAAAAAAGCCACCGAGATTTAGGGCATGCTTGTTTTTCTGCATAAAAATGTGGAACACTTAAAAAAATAAATAAATAAGGCACTGCAGTTAAACACAAGTTGGTGTGATAGCTTCTAATGCTGCATTTGTGCATTGGTGAGATGCTGAAAAAAAAAAAAAGGAAGACTCCGGAGCCTTCCTGGACCTATTTGGTGCAGCGACAATTTCGACATTTCGAATTTTCCAGTGCATTGTTGCAATGATATTTTTTCCTGGAGCGAGCATCCGGATTTCCCAACTGCCCTGTGGAAAAACCATCTCTCCGGACCCAATTTTAGAATTTCCAAATGAAGGTAAAAGATGTTGTAAAAGTAGGTCCCACCTTTATCGATCATACTTGATTGAGTTTGCGTGAAGAGCGCGTCTAGGGGTTAGGCAAGGACCAGAGAGGAAGAGGGCGATTTTTCTAAGAAAGAAAGAAAGATGGCTTTTTCAGTTTTCACACACGAATTCATACTCGGCTTATGTTACACATTTCTCCCTTCAAAGAGTCTTCATTTTTTTATTTAATATAGAATTGCAACGACTTTTTAAGTCAACTTTTTGCCTGACTGACTTGAAAGGTTTGGGAGTTTAATGTTACCACGTACCTGTCGAGACAATAAATTTTTTACATGTAGGACCAGTGAATGTCAGATTATACCCCATTTGGGAAGATGGGTGATACCCTGATCTTGTATTTATTTTTGTAGATCCAATGGCCCTCCAGACTTCACACCTATCGAGACTTGACAAGTTAAATTTAGTATTGTAACTTGTGAAGTTACACTAGTACATCCGCTTGTTGATGGCTGTTTGAGGGTTCCACACAAACACAAGATCTACCAATTTTATCTTTGAGCTGCTAGTTATGTGACCTGCACGCATGAGGGAAAAAAAGAACGTGGTAGTGCATAGTTTTTTCTGGGAATTATGAAAACTCCTAAATCTGAATGTTGCCATGGGCCACTTTGGTTGCAAGAACTCGGAATTCTTATTAGAAGAAATTTTATTTGAGTAGAATTTAAAATGCACAAGCTTACTCTAGTACTAGGAATGTTGGAATTTTTAGAATTTAAGAGGCTAAGTGTGACTTTTTAGGTAGGCAAGTATTTAACCATGAGGTGTAGTTTAGCCGGCTTAGGATGACGGTTTGTTCCCATAGGTTGAAGGTCACAGGGAATTTAAACGGCTCCCATTGGGCCCGAAGGGCTGGGATACCCTCCATTACCCAAAAAAAAAAAAAAAATGGTGATCAAGTATTTAAAATTCTAGTATCCACCAGAGTATTTTAGAAAGCTCAAGGTAGAAAATTTGAAATCAATGTCTGAAACGCCCAACAAGTACATCTCTCTTGAAAAATGCCTCTAACCAAATAGGCCCTCTAGATCCTAACCTAAATAAATGGTGAAAGTAGCAACTTACTAGAATGGGTGCTAGTATAATAATCAATGCACAGCGGAAGTAACCAACCAAATAAGATAGAACTAGTAAAACTATTTACCAATCACACACCACAAGAAGGTAGACACATGGAAACCCTATCCAGGAAAAAAAAAACACGATTAGAAAAACTAATCATCGTAGAACGATTACAAGATATACTCACAACTCCTTTATCCTAGTCAGTACGTAGACCTAAGGACTGTTGTTGTTCTTTCATAACTCTTCGCTGCCACGACTACTCGCCACGCGTCGCTCCCCGTGCTTGATCCTCAGTCAATCACCTTGATAACCAAGATGAACCAATCTTCTACAACGAAGTTGAAGCTTTAAACCTTCTACAGCAGCCCTTCGGAACAATCTTTCAAATATGACTTTAAAGAAAAATTATCTTTCTGTTATATCTCTTTTGCTCAGAATAATGAGAGAGGTGTTATCTACTTAATTTTGGGTTGAGAGAAATACCCAATTTATAGTCCAAAATTCGTATAAGATACTTCTAAACAAAATACAATAAGAATAGTAAGTCTCCACAAACTCTACAGAGTTTGGATCGGATTGGGCTTGTCCACCACGCTCGCTATAGCGAGCTCCTTCACTGGATTTCAGCCCTAACAAACTGCCTGTACTAAGGTCCCAATTTAGGCCCATTACTAATACATTGATTTAAACATAACTTCATAAAAAAATTTTTAATTATTAGGAGACATACGACTTTAAGGACCATTAATCAATGACTATGATGATTAAATTCAGATATTTCTTAC
Source organism: Litsea cubeba (assembly GCA_012931725.1). NCBI lineage: Eukaryota > Viridiplantae > Streptophyta > Magnoliopsida > Laurales > Lauraceae > Litsea > Litsea cubeba. Next base: position 125,944,004 of record CM022945.1, on the reverse strand, counting down.
CTAAATTAATATCCATGATGAGACATTTCTATCAAGACATCCTCCCATGAGTAGCAAGTGGGTCAAACAATGGTATAAAAGTTTTACCCAGCACGGATTACCTCTCAGCAGAAGACGACCCTACATATTCAACACCAGGCTGTGGCATTGGTTAATCGATTGAGTAGTCAGATATGAAATCCATGGGATCCGAATGCAGACCCTGTATTTTTCTTTGGTCTTGCCAATGCATCTGAACAGGGACCCGGCAAAATATTGGACCATCCCTATGTTTTGACTTGGTGTGCTAAGACTAGGCATCCAGAAACTTCTTTTCTTACGTACTAGGAAGATTGAATATGACTCTTCTCTAAGAAGATGAAGGGAGACCCAATCCCCATTCACAACTCCCAAATGAATAGAAACAGCTACTTCACAAGGAAGTAACTGATATCATTAAGCATTCAAGTGGGCCACAGGGTAAGTTATCTTGATTTGGTCGTTAGCGTCCAATGGGCTGTGAGCTGGCTAGAAGTAGAAATCTATATCTTAGTCGGTTGTTATAGTACATTGACCCAGAAGTCTACCCGTATCCCATTTCAGCTCTTCCCCACCATTGGTCTTCTTCTAGTAAGCCTATGACCCAGTTAGCCGACGGCGGTTTGTATTTGATAAACCTACCATTATAAGTAGAGACCCATTCATCCATCATACAGAAGAAAGAAGTTCTCCTTTTGCATCTCCTAGTTGTTTGGTCCTTGAAGAGAGAGAGAGAGAGATTAACTTCGCAGGAAGAGAATATGAAGGTATGAGTACTTCCATATGAAACCAATGTTCTCATCTTTTGCATTTGCATCATTATGATGGAATGTAATCTGTTGTTTTGCATTTGCAGCAGAAGATAGTGATGAAGGTGCAGATGAATTGTCAGAAATGCCGCTCCAAGGCTCTGGAGATTGCCGCTTCTGCTGCTGGTGATTATCTCTAAACTCGTGTCCTGCTTTTTTTTACTAGTTAATATGGATTCGAAGCTGGGCCCATTTGCTTATTTGGTACTAAATTCGTAGGAATTTATTCTAGAGGTTCATTTAAATTGGTTAAAAAAAAATTAGGAGATAAGAAATCTATATGGAATTTCAAATTTCAAATGAATAACAAATTCATAGTAGATGGAAAGTTGATATTCTAGAAGTTTCATGTCATTTCTTTAAGATTCACTGGGCCCGTCAATCATGGATGAGGTGGGAATCGAGAGATTCAGATGAGACTTGTGCATATATTAATAACAACGATTAAGATATCCGCATCATATGAGATATCTTATCACATGATCAACATCAAATTTCTGCTAGTTTTGTTTAAGACTCCAAAGGAACTCCATTGTCACCGTCATGATCTCATGTTTAGTCATCTTGTTTACCACTAAAGCACTCTAAAAACAACTAAACAATATATAAAGATCTTTCATATTGGAAGTACCTGATGATGCCAAAATAGGATTTCGGACACCACCGATCAAGTAATAAATGTAGTAAATCTAATAATTAGAGAAGGGAGAGAATGAATTATAGTGGTTCGGTCAAGATGACCTACGTCCACTTCATAAAGGCAGAGATTGTCAGTGGTGTTTTACTTCCTCAATGATTATTACAAACTAGAGGAATACAAGCGTCGAAGTGAATAGAGAGAGATCCATCCTCCCCCAAGTGCTGGTGGGGCTCCTCGATTTATAGTTCTCCCCTAACAGATGGGGACGACTCTTCAACAACGTTCGTCCTTGGAGCCCTCGAACTACCCTCGCGCTGGAGGAGGCAGGTGAGGAACTGCCCTCGCGCTGGATGAGGCAGGTGAGATATTTCTCCGCAGGACCTGGTAGGAGCGGGATTGCTTCCGAAGCAACGTGGCTGCCCTGACTTGGTCTCTTTGTGGGCTTGGACCTGAGCTTCATCCTCATGGGTTGGGTCATTTGGGCCTGACTCATCATTTGCCCCTCAATGCCCCGTGCCCAAATAATTTTTTGAAAGGGGGGCATTGGTAGATTCAGGTCTCTTCTCCCTCCAAAATCTTTTTCCTCTTTTCCGGTTTTAATCCAGGTTTGGGCGAGCATCAGAACCGGAAAAGCCTGGGCGAGCTTCGGAACCGGAGAAGCCTGGGCGCCCAGGGAGAGATGGCCTGGGCGCCCGAGGGACTTGGTCGCCCGGGGTCTGGGCGCCATAGGAGAAGGTCTGGGCGCCCGGGGGAGTTATCCTGGGCGCCCAAGAGAGATTGGCACCCGGGGGAGCTTGGGCGCCCGGGGAGTGATGGGCCTGGGCGCCCGGGGAGAGAAGGCTGGGCGCCCGGGGGACTTGGCCGCCCGGGTCTGGGCGCCCAGGGAGAAGATCTGCGCCCGGGGAAGTTATCCTGGGCGCCCGGGGAGAATGTCCTGGGCGCCCGGGGGTTATTTGGCTGGGCACCCGGGGAGAAAGTCCTGGGCGCCCGGGGGTATTTGGCATGGGCGCCCGGGGAGAATGTCCAGGGTGCCCAGGGGGTTATTTGGCCTGGGCGCCCGAGGAGAATGTCCTGGGCGCCCGGGTGGCCTGGGCGCCCGGGGAGAATGTCCTGGGCGCCCAGGGGGTTTGTCCAGGGCGAGCTTCGGGCCTGGGCGCCCGAGGATGATGGGCGCCCAGGACTGAGGAAGGAGTCCCCTGGTCCCGTGGTGGCCATTACATATTCCTTTTTTTTTTTTGGGCGCTGCCCCCTGGGCCCCCGCGAGCTGACCGGGCAGCTCGACCCCCGCCGGGGGACACCCCCGGACCCCCTCTGCGTAGCGCATGATATATCCCTTAACATATGTAAATTCCAAGACTCTGCCCTTCGGTAACTTCTGATGGGTCATCCCAGAAGAAGAAATGAGAGAGCTTCTCAAGCTGAGGAGAGGGCTGCGCCAGCTGGAAGAACTTTCGAGACTGATCTTTTCGCGGCCCGCAAGAGGGCGACCAGGCTTTAGACCGAACTCTTAGTAGCCTATGAGAGGGCGGCCAAGGCAGAGGTTGAGCTTGTGAAAGACCTTGAGAGGGCTTCGCTCAGTGAGGCTGAGCTTTTGGAGACCCGCGAGAGGGCTCACTGAGCTTCTGAAGACCCGCGAGAGGGCTCACTGAGCTTCTGAAGACCCGCGAGAGGGCTTCGCTCAGTGAGGTGAGCTTCTGAAGACCCGCGAGAGGGCTTCGCTCAATGAGGCTGAGCTTCCGAAGACCCGCGAGAGGGCTTCGCTCAGTGAGGCTGAGTTTCCGAAGACCCGCGAGAGGGCTTCGCTCAATGAGGCTGAGCTTTCGAAGACCCGCGAGAGGGCTTCGCTCAGTGAGGTGAGCTTCTGAAGACCCGCGAGAGGGCTTCGCTCAATGAGGCTGAGCTTGTACAGACCCGTGAGAGGGTGATGCTCAGAGAGACCGTTGTGGAGACAATGACTGGGGCGGTACATGAGAGAACTGCTTTCCCAGATATTGTCCTCTTAGGCTTCGTGCTGACTGAGGGGCTTGATGATTGTAGTGGCAGCTTCTTATATATGATGTCGATGGTGATGTGCTCCTCGACCCTGGGCGCCATGATGATGGGCGCCCAAGTGAGGTGCTCCTCTACCCTGGGCGCCATGGTGATGGCGCCCGGTGAGGTGCTTCTCGCCATGGAGCATGCCTCGGCCAAACTGATGATGTCTATGGTGATGCCGAGGACAACTTTGAGAGTGATTAGAGGGCAGGGGACTCTATTTTTTTTAACTTGTAGCACTGATAAAAAATGATTTTATTAATCCATTGTTTAGTGCTACACAACATTAACAAAGTTGAAAAAACCAAGCCCCCAAACCCTCACTACTTTGACTCTCTTATGGTATTACTGGTAATTCATTTTCAACAGTTCCGCGTTCCCTGGCAATGTGTTCAACCACTGCATCGCGAGGAGTGAATGCTTGTCTGTCTCTCTGCGGAGCAGGACCGCGTTGGTCTCTGACAGGTAGCCTCTCTGTCCTGCTTCGCTTGTTGCTTCTATCCTTCATTTCCTCTCTGTCTCGCCCCTTCCCGTTGTCGACTGCTCTGGAGGACTCCCTTCGCCTGGCCCTTGTGGTATCTTCAGCATTTATATACTTCTGAACCTTTGTTAGTAGCTCTGGCATGCTTTTTGGCGGGCGTTTCATCACTGAGAAATGGAATCTCGATGAACGGAGACCTCCGAGGAAGGCTGTCATGGACACCTTGTCGTCAGGCTCTTCAATTTGAAGTACCTCCTCGTTAAAACGAGTGAGGTAACTCCTGAGGCTTTCATTTGTATCCTGCTTTATGCTGAGCAGGTGTGTGGCAGGCTTCTGGTGGCGGCGTCCTCCAATGAAATGTGACACAAAGGACTTGCTTAATTCCGCAAAGGTGGTGATGGAGGTAGGGGCGAGATTGGCAAACCACTGCCGGGCGGAACCCTTCAGTGTGGTTGGGAATGCCCTACACATAATCTCGTCAGGGATATTATGCAGCTGCATTTTGGTTTTGTACGTCTCCAGGTGGTCCAATGGATCCTTTCTTCCATCAAAGGTCTCCATGGACGGCATCTTGAACTTTCGGGGAAGCGGGTGGTTCACCACATCGGGCTTGAACGGTGTGTCCGTTCGCCCGACTAGGTGATCCACTGTCTCCGGTGCCTTCGCCTTCATGGCGTTGTAGACTTCTCCCAGCTGGTTCTGCATCTCCTTGATCTTTTCGTCCCAGGGATTGGGAGCTTCCCTGGATAGGTCACGAAAATAACCTCCCTCCTCCATGCTTTGGTTTTCACTCTCCCCTTCTTGGAAATGAGGACCCTCTCCATTAGAAGAAGAGGGAGGAGGTGGAAGTCCTCCAAGCTGGGCTCCACCGGGCACTCCATGAGGGGCGCCCTGGGGAATTCCTTGGGGAACTCCCTGGGCGCCCTGGGGAACTCCCTGGGCGCCGCCCAGAGGATGGGCGCCCAGATGGGGAGCTCCCTGGGCGCCGCCCATCCCTTATGGGCGCCGAGGTGGGGAGCTCCATGGCGTGGAGCTCTTGGAATTCTTTGTAGCGATGCTCCTTGTGATACTTCTCCAAATTGTGCTCCTCCTTGCCTTGCTAGCACAAGTTGTAAGATTTGCTGGTTTGGGCTACCAGCTGTTGCATGGTCTCCAACATCTGCTGAGGAGTGGGAGCAGGAGCATTCGAGGTATGGTCATTCGGTGGAGGAACATCCTCTCCCCGCATGGGGGAGTCTGGGCGCCTGGAAGGGCCTGGACGCCTGGAAGAGCCTGGACGCCCGGAAGGGCCTACGCCTGTTGGGCGCCCATCTTGAGTGAGATTATCCTCCGGTCGTCTTGCTGATCTTGTCGTGATCACCATAATTTCTGAAGAAGATGTGTGAAGTGAGAACTTTAGCTTTGATTTTTCCCACAGACGGCGCCAAACTGATGATGCCAAAATAGGATTTCGGACACCACCGGTCAAGTAATAAATGTAGTAAATCTAATAATTAGAGAAGGGAGAGAAGAAATTATAGTGGTTCGGTCAAGATGACCTACGTCCACTTCATAAAGGCAATGATTGCCAGTGGTGTTTTACTTCCTCAATGATTATTACAAACTAGAGGAATACAAGCGTCGAAGTGAATAGAGAGAGATCCATCCTCTCCCAAGTGCTGGTGGGGCTCCTTGATTTATAGTTCTCCCCTAACAGATGGGGACGACTCTTCAACAACGTTCGTCCTTGGAGCCCTCGAACTACCCTCGCGCTGGAGGAGGCAGGTGAGGAACTGCCCTCGCGCTGGACGAGGCAGGTGAGATATTTCTCCACAGGACCTGGTAGGAGCGGGATTGCTTCCGAAGCAACGTGGCTGCCCTGACTTGGTCTCTTCGTGGACTTGGACCTGAACTTCATCCTCATGGGTTGGGTCATTTGGGCCTGACTCATCAGTACCTACATTTTACTTTTCCATAGTTAATTCATCAGTGGATTATCTAAATACCTACATTAGGTACGAAGTGATTAGGTACGATCAAAAGTTTGGATGCGTGTGTGAAAGTCGAAGGTCTATTTATTGAATTTCTTTAATGTATTGACTTGAGCCCACCTGCGGCAAAGTAAAAAACAATTGGTTAACTAGAGCATTTGTGAGAGTTTGGATCCTGCAGAAGCCTGATTTGGTCAAATTGAAGAGATTTGTTAGAATTAATAATCTAAGTTCTTAAGTTATATCGACCATCGAAAGAGCAGCCGACAGCATTTAATAAATTTAAATTATCTTTTAAAAGAAGATTTATCCCTTAGAACATATTAATGTAAAGAATCCACACCTATTAATTTTCATGAGGTCCACTGGGCGCGCCATTGGATAAGTACTCGGCCGTCGGCTGGGTGTGAGATCTGGTACGGGCCATGCCTGGCAGGCTGTGTTGTTGACCGGATCTTATAATGTCGTGGGCTGTTGATTGGCGGCCTAGCCCATTTGATATCCCTACTTCTACTTGTACCCATCAGTCGAAATTTTTAACTCACTCCATATGATTGGTACAGAGGAAGTAATGAGACAGCTGGATCACTCCGTCTGATTGGTATAGACTTATAGAGAGAGTAATGAGACAACTGGAACACTTAGGCCTCAACTTTCCCAATTTACATGGGGAGCAAAATGTCAGATGAGTTGAGGGAATTACTTATCTTTACTACTCATCTATCCCTCCTTTTTTACTGTCCAAAAATTAAGAAAATCTTGCACAATACTGCAGTAAAATTATATTCGCTGAAAGCCTCGGATCCATACCAAAATGCATTACAATCTCAACCATCTCAACACTCACCACCCATAAGTGCAGCAGAGATTTGTGAGATCGTTCCACCCATTGACATACTTTTATTGAACATGCTCATCTTTTACAATCTCCTCATCTCATCTTTCCTACCAATTTTTCTTTCCACAATGAATCATATCATAGTACCCATTGAAGTCGCCTATATGCACAATTCATGGTCAGCGTTTTAGATCCTACACAATTCATGTTCAGCGTTTTAGATCCTACACAATTCATAGTGAGTTTTATCAAGGAATTTTCAATGATAAATTAGGAAAAAATAACCTTTCTCTATTTTAAAGCCTTGGCATGGTTTATATGCTCAGAAGCTTGAATTGACTGAGAAAATCACAAAGTCTAAGTAACTCAGTCTCACTCACACTTATCGACATACCGGGCGCGGCGACCCAGTTATGCAAGGTATGAAAGGCTTTTAAACTATGGCCCAGACAATTCCAGAGTCTGGGCAAAGTAGGCTGACTATTTCAGGCACAGAAGCCGAGACCTTACCTGCATACAGAGCTAATAAATAAACAGGATGAGCTCAGATTTACCAATGGCTGGCCGAGCCTCCCGAGTGGGAGACTGGGTTTGCTCACTGCTATGCGGCTATTGTTAGTGTCAAGAGTTGGGCCGGATTGACAGCATGGGCATGGTGAACAGTTGCTTTTGTGGCATTCAAAGTACACATCCAGCACTGACGAATTCATAGGACTGATGATAGGAATGCCAATGTTAAAGGGTGAATTTGAGGGGTGAAAGGAATCCACAGGTAAAGAGAAAAATTGTTCTAATTTTTCATGCAATACCTTTTCAAATTGTTCGGTGTGACGGATTTTTCTTGCAGTAAAAGAAACAAATGAATTAATTTTTTTTTTTTATATAAAGAGGATTTCGATTTCTTATATAAGGGCTAAGAATGCATGCATGAATCTGTAACAAAAATGGAAATATGCTGAGTGCGAAATTGATGTTCTCACTGCACAAATAAACCTCATAACAGTTATATAGCTACAAGATTGTTGTGACAGTGCCTCCAAATTTCCAATTAATTAATTTAATACCCATTAACCATAGCCGATTGATAGATATCTCATCAGCATAGATATCTCATCAGCCCTTTTCTTGGATCTTTTGACCATCACCATTTGCCATGGCCGACCGGGTTAACAGTAGCATTCACCCTAGCAAACATGTGCACCTTTGCTCCTATATATTTCAGTCAGGAATAAGATACTAATGGGTCAAGAATGATCCTTATGGGACCCTGAGGGATGTCTAGGCTTTGTTAGTGTGGATGGCTGTTTGTTTGTTTGTTTTTATTTTTTTCTTTGTTTTTCTGGGTTCTTATCAGAAACTTTTGACCCACTTAATGCAGGGATATATTATCCAGAAGGATGTAGAACCCAATATAGGAAACAAACCCTCAATCTCACTCATCATGATCAGTAAATACAATCTATCTAGAAGATAGAAACAACAACTAATAAGCTACAAATAAATCTACAACATGCAAGGAAGTAGATTATACCTTTGGAGCTCGGTTGTGTTCTAATGGAGAAGTTGCGTCTTTCTTTGATGATGAAACACTTTCACTAATCAAATAGGGATCTCTAAGACCTCTTGATCTTCGACGCTATAATCCGTATCAGATTCTCCTTTTTCTCAAGAAGATGGTGGGATCTCCAAGAGAAAACTACTAGGAACTCTAGGGAGGAACTAGAAGAGAAGTAGAAAAGGGAAGAGAGAGATAGCTCGTGCAACACTTGCACTAAATTAGCTCGTGCAACACTTGCACTAAAGAGGGCTGGGCGTGAATCCCTAGGTATGGAGCATGCATGGGACGTCCAGCCCTCCGCTCCTCTATTTATAACTTTCGTAAGTTGCATCCTCTTTCTAATTGAAATAGAAGTCTTACTTCTCTAACAATTAGTAAGTCTCTTTTATTACTAATTAAAATAGAAGTCTTACTTCCACAATAATTAGTAACTTACCATATCATAATTAGAAGTCTCACTTCAAATATGATTAGTAACTTTCTAATTCATTTATAATAATAGAAGTCTCACTTCTACTAAAATTAGTAAGTTTACTATTACCACTGTTAGAAGTCTCACTTCAAATAGAAATAGTAACTTTCCTTTTATGGTTAAACTAGAATTAGATACTTTCTAATAATTTGGCTAGTATGGGGACCACTAGGGATTCCTTAGCACTACAAGAAATTTCACTTTTCCCGGCGCTAAGAAAACGCCGGCAAAAGTCAAGAAAGCGCCGGGAAATTGATTTCCCGGCGATTTTTGATGCGCCGGCAATTCGCCGGTAATACTACGCCAGCAATGTATTTTACCTGCAAAATGTAGAAACGCCGGGAAAGGAATAACCATTACCGGCGTTATTTTTTGCCGGCAAAATAATTTATTTCGCCGGGAAATAGGTGTAATAAATTTTTTAAAAAAATTTTCCCGGCGTTATTTTTCGCCGGTAAAGGACTTCCCGCGTTATTTTTTGCCGGAAAAAGCCAATAAAAGAATTTTTTTAACCTTTTACCGGCGTTATTTTTCGCCGGGAAAAGAGTTATTACAATTTTTAAAACTTTTGCCGGCGTTGTTTAATGCTTTTGCCGGCGTATGTTTGCGCCGGTAACACTTTGCCGGCGTTAGTTTTGCGCCGGGGAAGGTAATTTTTTTTAATAATAAATTAACAAAAAACTTTTAAAAACTTTTGCCGGCGTTTGCGTGCGCCGGGAAAACATTAATATAATTTTTTTTTAAATTTCTGCCGGCATTTTAAATGCGCCGGCAAAGCATTTATATTTTAAAAAAAATATTTTTTTAATATTTTTCCTGTATTTGTCAGCCTCCTGTACGCACAATTTCAAACACAACAAACATTACTTTTTGAACATTTCTAATATCATTAGAATACCAAATAAAACACTAACATATGGAGGGTTGGGATCTAAGAGAGTCAACACAGTTGGAAAAAGAAATTCACACCATGGTAAAGAGTAAGGACACAAATGAAAAAAACAGTATTTATAAAGATCAATTTTTGGGCAGCTGGGTGACGAATGTAACTGCCAACCAACTAGAGAATCTCTTGTTGCTCACACAAGAGGACTACAGTGGAAGAGTTCTGCCAAGTATTTAAGAAAAACAAAAAAAAAAAAAAAAAACGAAACCCCAACCAAATAGATTGATTAATAAACAACTAGAAATCAGAGTCCTTCAAAATTTAAATGGTCTAATGATCCAACAGAGCTTTGGCCAAAAATTTGGTCCAACCCAAGTTCAATGACATAATAAACTCACATTAATTTGGGCTAGTACAGCTCATGGCTTCATACGAATGCTTGAATGACACACATGCAAGCAACTTACTATATTAACCTATAACATTGCGTGCTTCACAAGCATGATCGCAGAATATTGCATCCTGCTGAAGGGTTATTATCATCATAGCACTCTGTATCTACAATGTTAAAATTATAACTCAGGATTTTGATTGGCTTCTTCTCATGACTTAAGATTAGTAATCTTACACAGTCAACTGTAGATGAGGCCGCCTCTAGAATGTACTTCATCAGATAGATCAATGGCTGTGATCTCGAAACAGCGTGGGGTCCACATGTTGTGGGGGCCCTTGGTTGTATTCCTCGTAGGTTGTGAGCTGATGATTTGTGTCTCTCAGAAATCAGAATTCTCTACACGCTGTTGTCAGCCTCTGGCCTTTTCTCTCCATTTGAAGCCTTTTCTCGATCGCTACAACTCTTCCTCTTTGGAAGCTGTAGGAGATCGCAATGTCCGCTTCGGTGCTTTCTTCTCCCACGTCTCTTCTTCGTTTTCTTCTCAATTCTCTCTCACACCCACCAAAGCCTCTCATCTTTCAATGCTTTTTTTTTTCTCTCTTTCAATCTGGACAGAACAGAAGATGCAGCTTTTCCATTCGATCTCTCCCACACCCACAGCATCTCCTCATCAAATCCCAACGATTCTTCCCCAAAATTCAACACTACTCAACAATAAATTTCCAATTCAAGTCCTGTGGGCGATTGATTGTAGATTAACCATGTTTTTTTTAAAGGTGTGCAGTGCAGGGTTGTTTAGAGCCCCTGAAACTTATAGCATGCACCAGGAAATTTCCTGCATTGAAGGTATATATTAACAGACCCCACTGTCAGTATTTATTGACAAAGCTACAGTAATGAGACATAATTATCTCATACCTTCCATCATGAATGAAAAAAAAAAAACAAAAAAAAAAAAAAACCATCATTTTCCTAGGAGAGATATACACACCAAAAGAGACCTTCTGCTTATCTCATTGCTGAAACTAGTGGTAATAATCACAACACAAGATATATACATGCACATTGTGTAGCCACTTCAACAAACTTATATGCACTGGTGATAATTAGGGATCTAAATGTATGGGTCCCAATGCCCTATCCAGCCATACCCAGACCCAAATAGGGAAAATGACATTGGTTCAATTGCTACAACCAATGAAGCCACTGGATTAAATCTGGGTCCAGGTCCAACTTGGTCTCAAGAAGAGGAGAGATGGAGGGGTTGTATTCACAGTAATACATACAATACATTTATATGCATACATTAAATGTGCAAATCAGATCAATGGCTGAATGCAATGGAAATGAAAAAAAAATTATGGTTTTAGTCTGTCAGACAACCGTGCGAACATTTCTAAAACCTTGTTATCTGCACTCATAAACAAGGCAGGAATACTCATCACCAAATAACAATACCTATATTTGTAACTAGTGCACATGCACTCAAGTAGATTAAGTTAGTAGAAGCTGAAATAACAAAGATAGTTTAGCAAAACAAAATCTCTCTCTCTCTCTCTCTCTCTCTCTCTCTCTCTCTCTCGCAAGTGGTCCAACCAAAAGAATGGGAAAGAACTATCCACTAGTGTAAGAACTTTCCACCCAAAGATATAAAATCCACAGAGGAAAGATAACATTTGAAAAAATTACAAAAAAAAAAAAAAAAAAAAAAACTAAATGAAGAGGATTTGGGCTCAAGGGCAATCATCCATACCCACTCAAGAAGGAAAAGCTTGGTAAGAAAAATGATGCTAGAGTAAATGAACGAGTAATGACCACCTCCTTTTTCTCTTTTTGTTGACTGGAGCTATTAACTTGTGTTTAAGGCAAATCCATACCCCTCATGATGTAATTAGAGTTTTAATTCTAATCATTGTTCCTTGGGCTATTTGATCAGTAATCATGAGTCCACGAAAAACCTACCTAACCAAAGTGAAATCAGTCAAACCTATATGAACCATACATATGAACAAAAACAAAAGAGAGAAAATAGAAGCTAGGGTTTTCTTCTTTCATTAAACAACTAAACCTGTATAACCATAAGTGGGTTCTCTGATATACTCCATCTCAATTGTGTTTACTATTGTTGCCAATGGATCGCATTAAAGTAAAAAACTTCAGAAACTGTTCATGGGAAAGAGCAGAACTTCTATGAAGGATATGAAAACCACAGATAGGTAAGGGTAAGTAGAAAAATACATGAGAAAGTGGATATTAAATGAAGCATAGATTTTAGAAGCTATCCATCAGAGCCTGCTAGATGAAGTTGCATTGATAATATGGTGTTTGCATCTTATCTCATAACAGAAGCATCACAATGACTTCTAAGCTGAAAAGAATCATGGTAACCAAGACAACAATTTGAATTATGTGCTCACCACAAGCCCAAGGTGTTTTAGCTGGCTATCTGCCTTTGGAAAACTCATTTTATTCTTCCACAAGAGCCTCTGCACGTCTTTGTTCAGCCCATTCACTTCAGTGCTTTTCTTCTGAACATTCAAAGTTTCAGCAGGACCATTGTCCTTATGTGTACCTGAAAATCAGGTCAATATAAATGAGATCCACAGAAGCATTTGGAGAGAACAATCCAGCCATCTTAAAGGACTGTGAATGTAAAATAGACTTTGATGCATGTAAAACTTCTAGTTGACACATGTGAATCACCAAGACAAAAATCAGTTTCATACAACCTAAGAGGATGCCACAACTCTCAATTCAACTTCTCCATACAACAGATGAGAAGAAGCAGGGAGTCTAGCAAACTCCTTTGTACCAGACGTTTATGATATTGCCTCAAATTTGGAACTGTCAAAAGTGACTTGAAAAGTTATATGTATTTCCAAACTAGATTCTACATTGTATAAAGAATTGGGGAAACCTCACATTCAATCATCATCAGAATCTTAAATCAAGCATTACCTTAAGAGCAAAGAATTGCCCAGTCCATTTGTGGCGCACTAGTTGCACAGTTCCACCACTACCCATTCCAATCACTTTAATGGTGTCCACATCAGCCAAACTCAACTTGGCATCTACCCTTGTTTGTTTTTGGTTGTTTTACTTCATCAGCAAAATAACATATGTAAAAGGAATCACCTCTGAAAGTGCTTCTTCCTCAGTTCTTCCAACCATCCAATGGTCATTGGTCGTCCTCTTCTTCCATCACCCTGCACACCCACCTGCTGCACACCCACTACCTCCTCTTCTTCCATCACCCTTTACACACCCACCTGCACACCCACCTGCACACCCACTGCCTCCTCTTCTTCCATCACCCTGCACACCCACCTGCTGCCCCACTACCTCCTCTTCTTCCATCACCCTGCACACCCACCTGCTGCACACCCACTACCTCCTCTTCTTCCATCACCCTGCACACCCACCTGCACACCCACCCTGCACACACCCACCTGCTGCACACCCACCTGCTACCCCACTACCTCCTCTTCTTCCATCACCCTGCAGACCCACCTGCTGCACACCCACTACCTCCTCTTCTTCCATCACCCTGCACACCCACCTGCACACCCACCCTGCACACACCCACCTGCTGCACACCCACCTGCTACCCCACTACCTCCTCTTCTTCCATCACCCTGCACACCCACCTGCACACCCACCCTGCACACACCCACCTGCTGCACACCCACCTGCTACCCCACTACCTCCTCTTCTTCCATCACCCTGCACACCCACCTGCTGCACACCCACTGCCTCCTCTTCTTCCACCACCCTGTCCACACCCACCCTGCACAGCCCACCTGAACAACCACCCTTTACACACCCACCTGCACACCCACCTGCACACCCACTGCCTCCTCTTCTTCCACCACCCTGCACACCCACCTGCTGCCCCACTACCTCCTCTTCTTCCATCACCCTGCACACCCACCTGCACACCCACCCTACACACACCCACCTGCTGCACACCCACCTGCCTCCTCTTCTTCCATCACCCTGGGTAGGCATTGATGGCTCACAAACCCACTGACCGAACTGCACAAAGCAAAATAATGCAACTGTCTCATTGGAATGAAATTAAAACCATGAAAAATGAATGATAAAACCTACACCTACTAGAACACCAAAATATAACCATTCCTACCAATGTGTGCTATGAGTGCAGCACCCAAACCATTCATCAGCATGATCCAGTGTAAATTCCCTGTGCAAAAATCAGACTGCCACACTCATCCAGCAACCAGAACTTGTTCAAAAATAATGTGATTATCTTGGATGAAAGGACTAGATAACTTTTGGACCAAGTAATCCGGATGATGTGACCAGTTGATGTTCAGCTTGCATCTCACTTGTGCACATTTTGGCATGTGTACTTAAGTTCTAGATAAACATGCTTGAAAGTTTTTCCACAAAAGCATGTTAAAGATTTTTTTCGACATAGACCTTCCCAGATTTATTGCAACCCCGTGCAAAATGTCCTTCTCCACATTTGTAACAATAAGTAGGCGATGCAGCATTACTTGTGTCGCAATACGTTTTTGCACATCCCTACATCAGTAGATTCCACACATTAACAGATCTGATAAACTTGAACTAGGGGGGAATAAGCCACATGAAAACATATAAAACTTCTGTTAATTCAGTGGTGAATACAACTTACTAAGCCAGTATGATTGACCACAGTATTGACCACAGTTCAAATTTGAAACCTCTAGGACCATAATCATGTATGTTGGCACAACAAAGATGGCCAAACCTTTTGCAAATGTAGCATTGGATCTCCCGGCCAAAGATAAAGTTGCAATACCAGATTAAGATTAAATGTGAATTGTGATATCAGCTTGCAAAGTTCATGTGACAAATGTTAAGCAGAAAAAAATGTATGTCAAGGCACCTTGGACCTGTGACACTAATCTCTAATTGGCTCTAATTAACTTAAGCTTCTATCATCCATTGAGAGCCCTTGAAAGTGGGGTCTGTCTTGTCAACTTTGAATAATGAAACTGTCAGCCACACCAGTTGAAAAATGGTAAATCCAAACACAACTATAATAGATTGATGACAAATCTTTCAATTTAGATGAATTCATCGTATCATAGATTGATCCAAGGATAGACTTTGAAATCAATATTAAGTGCGCGTTGTCTTCTAACAATTATATAAAGTCAATATTTATATAAGCATTCCTTACCTGAAACTGATATTCCCAGATGTAGACACTTCCAGAATAAATACTTTCCAAGATCCTGCAAGAAGGAATAATTTGCAGATTAAATGCATTCACAAGAAAAAAAAAACTGCTAATTTGGTCTAGGTAGAACAAAATCAAATAAAATAAAGAAGTTTTTAAGCACCTGAACTCTCATAGTTGCACCGTAGCACCGCATGAACCCAATGCCAGTTATTTCCTCCACCTGCACACCATGCGCACATCCTTTCTCCCATTTCTTTTCCAAAACCATCAAGAAATGAAACAAGAACATTCATGCCACTTCATATTAACATTCAACTGTCCTTACAACATTAAAAGCACCTTACCATTACCATTGCAAAATAAAAATTGATGTTAACATTCTACTATGTACCAGCATTCAAATGCCAGTCAAAATTTAAACATTCAAATATCCTTACAACACACTTTACCATTACCATTACAAAATATAAATCCATGCTAACATTCTACTATGACATTCCAACATTTGCAATGTTGTTTAAAAAAACTCAATGCATCCCATTTTAATATATAGCAATCTGCTACTCTGCATCCATTTTTGGTCTTCATGTTGGATGCATCTTTCCTGCATGGAATCTTTCAACAAAACTTTATCATCAATGTTCATTCAATCCTGCAAATAAAAAAAAACAGAGAGAGAGAGAGAGAGAGAGAGAGAGAGAGAGAGATTAATATAACATATAATAAAGAAATGAAAGGCTGGAAATATCAGTGAAAGAGATGACTAATCCTGTTTCTTTTCCTTTAAATTTAACAAGATCCACAATTTAACAAGAAAGGCTGGAAATATTAGTGAAAAAAAATGAAAGGTTTGAGTTACATGTACGAAATAGAATTAGAACATAGTAGGCAAAGTCCTCTACATTCTTTCTAACAATCCAACGTCTCTCGCAATTGCCCACAAAATCAGGTGGAACCATGTAGTGGCAGTCTCCATTGGTATTGATTATCATGGATACAAACAGCCTTATGTAAATTTCTTACCTGATCTTGTCATTTTCTGTTTTTCAATGTTCTTATTTCTTTTAGTTCAAGTAGATTCTCTCTCTATGTGATGTATTAACTGAACCTGAAATGCCATGTGTCTAATCCAACTATAACTAGCCTTACAGTAATATAGCAGATCACTCTCCTCCTCTAGCAGTAAAAAATCCAAAAAAAAAATTGTTTGTACTATTCTTGCTTAAGGGCAAAGTATAATAGTAAAGGAGAAAATAATAGAAAGGCCAAGGCATTATAAGCTGATAAGAAGCAACAAAAACAAGTCCCAAAGCTGATAAGAGTAGTGATATACAAACCTGGAGAAGTCCTATCCTGATCTCCACCTTCACCATCCACACCAGCAGCTGTGTTTGGATCTACGCCTACACGCTGAGCTAACTGGAGGACCAAGTTCTCCAAGAAAATTGTTCTCTGGGAAAACTCAGCAACCTGCTGCCTCAATTGTTGTACCTCAGGATCAGGGCCTGTCCGATTCTGGCTTGAAGCTAAACAAGATTTTGTCCGGACGCCAAAACCGTTTAGGTATCCCGATCTATGCCCAAGCACTTGAACGGATATCTGTTGCTCTGTCAACGGAGATGTTATGGAGGGTTGGGATTGTTCGGCGCTAACTCGTACTAATTCCTCCTGCCATTTTTAAACATGTAAAAATCAAATAAAGTGATTTAACAAATGTATAAAAGTATATTTGTATTGATATATAAGACATGACTTAGGAATCAGTACATGTGTCTTCTGAGCTGCCTCATTTATCCACTTTTTCTGCCCATGCATATAGTGGGTGTCGTGGTAGAAATCGGGAAAAGCCTGTGCCTGCCCATCATTATGTGCCATCTGTTATGACATTATAATTTTCGTTAATATAATAACTTTAATTTTCATAACTTAGTCAAATGGCATAAATTCTTAAATCTGCACTTACAATTAAAGAACTACGTGCTAGGAACGATCTAGAGCCGCTCGTATGATTCCATGGCATCTTCGATCGGCTAACTCTTGCTTTCTTTGACTTATCCTACACAGATAAATAAAAAACAAGGTATTAGTAGAAACAAAATTTAACTACTGCAATGATCTTGATCAATAATTGAGGAAGATATATATACAAAACCATTAAAATTTACCTTCCACTCCATAGTCTACCACAAATTATCGATCATCCAGGCCCAGTCATCAGCATTACAAGGTTTTAGTGGGTGGCTCTTTGGATCGGGCACCCTTGCCTCCAAAAGGGACAGATAGTGGGTATGTAATTCGTGCTTCCAGTCCCTGTACAACTTCTTGCACTTCACATCAACGGCATCCCTGATGATCGGATCGTTCACATAGTCCCCGAAGTCAAAAGTTTGCTGTAATTGCAAACATAAACATGTTATGTGAGACAACAAATAAATATTAATTAGTCTCCATGAATCTGCATCAAGTTATCGCAAATGAAATTACCTGAACTCGCTTTACCACCAAATTCTTGATCACCTCAGGCACAGACTTCCAGCCTTCTTTCCGAACAGGTGCCTCAGCTCGAATCACTTGCCCGAGAAGGTTCGCAAAAGCAGTGGCAAATTCACCCTCTGGCGCATGGCTCGAAGCTGGGATCGAAATTGGTATGGCATGGCCAAGTTGCCGCCTCAGTTTTTGCACCTTCAGCCCCCGTGTCATGCCCCGTACACGGCGGGAGCCCTCGCCTAAGCCTAATGATGTCATGATCAAAATATTAATTTTGTTACTAAGCATATAAAATTAAAAGAATGTAAATCTTAAACGTAAATAATTCTAAATTTCTCACCAACACTACTGCTCGGAGTACGCTGACTCAAAACCTGGTCAGGCTGGCCAGAAGACACGGCAATCCCTGTAGGATCCATCGGTCTAGAATTGGTCGCCACCTTAAGCATGTTATCCGCATGAGAAGGCCGTGTCTCTTGAGGCTGTGTCGGTCTAGCTACGGCCGCCTCATCGGGCGTGCGGTTTTCTCGGGAAGACTGTGTGACTTGAGGTAGTGCCGGTATAGTCTGGGACAGTGCAGCTGCTACAACGGAAGCATGTCTACTTCGCTTCCCTAGAGTCATATCAGTAACCTGTCACGCCACAACAGTGAAGTATTAGTACTGAAATACATAATAAAGTGGATGAAAGATGTTTATAACTAGAATGGCTTGTCATAAATGAATAGACAGAAATTACCATATTCGCATGATCAGACCCAGAAGACTCATCATCCCCATCATCACCTGTATCTTCATCTGAATAAACCAACCCAAAATCACACTGGGGCGGTCGATACTCCTCATCATCGTCATCTTCACCCGATTTTCTATTTCCCACTCCACTTTTCGTTCTGCCCGTTTGACTCAATCCATAAACAGTGCTGGCTATTTTCTTTACCCCCAAAGCACGACATTTCTCGTCTCTTTCCATGATGTTCTTATTTCTCACCTTCTCGTATTCTGTCAACTTTGCCTGTTTGGCCACCCAGCCAGGCCTGACATATGTTTTACCTCCCTTGGGCATTTTTGAGAACTATATATGACACACATGAGAATGAGGGCGAATAAAATGAAATAAAATGAGATATATATAAAATGAGTCATGAAATGTAAACGAACAACTTCATTAATTTAGAACACTTGTCCATACAGAAATTAGAAAACAAAAACTACACATCCTAGTCTACGTCAGGATCGATATCTGGATCGGACTGGCTATGCAGATTGTCTTCATCATCATCCTCGTCTATATACTCCGCCATAGTTTCATCTTCGCCATCGCTATGCTCCGCCAATGGCTCCTCACCATTAACTATATCTGGCGGAATGTCATCTCTACAGTAATTCAAATCGTTATCTTCGACACAGATTGGGACAACATCACTTGCTTCGTGCTGCTGGAAGGCCTCGTTAGGCACATCATCAACTTCTGGTACATCCCAGACTCCTCGATGCTTGACTCGTTCTACGATTCTCCAGTTGTTGCCTTTGCAAGTATCAATAACATAGAAAACTTGCTTTGCTTGACTTGGTCGGACAAATGGATCATCTTTATACCACCGACCAGTAACATCAATGCTTGTTATGTGTTGATCGGTATATACTTTGTTTCTGGTACCGGTGTTGTACCATTCACATTGGAATAACACCACCCTACCCCCATGCATGTATGTCAATTCCCAGACTTTGCACAAGTACCCGTAGAAGTCAATTGTCTTCCCGAGATGCTCCCCTTGCACGACCAAACCACTATTCTGGCACAAACGCCTTTTCTCGCGATCTCTGGTGTGGAATCGGACACCATTGAATATGCACCCTGAATACATATATACTATCGAACCGGGACCATTTGATAACGACCACATTTCATCTGTTGCTTCTGGCGACCCTTGATTTCGCAAATCATTCATCTACATGAGCAACATGCAACATAATTTATTGAGTTAATGTGAATTCAGGCCCAATTAGATCATGTTTACCGTGCAAATAGGGGATCATATATCTTACACGTTGCTTGAACCATTTTGGAAATTGATCTCGCTGTATTTGACTTAGGTCATGCCCTTCTGGATTTTGTATTGTATTCCTGTGTTCCCTACGTAAGGAAATGCAATTCATAAGCAATTAAACGTAGATGAAGGATCAACAAGGACACAATCTATGCAAACATGTAGTTAAGCCAAAGCACTTACTCAAGATATGGCTCTAACTCGGGACTATTATGCAAAACAAACCAGTGAGCCATGTTGCGTTCATTTTGAACAGGATCTGGTGCCCTTGTGATCGGTGCAAAGGGGCGGACATTTTGTGTGAAGATCTCCATTCCGGGACCACGCACACCACCATCATCATTTCGTTCATCTCGAGCAGTCCCTTTTAGGTACATTGAGCAGAAAGTTAAACACTCTTTGACAATGTAGGCCTCTGCGATCGAGCCTTCGGGTCGTGCTCGGTTAGTAACGTAACCTTTTAAAGTCCCTAGAAACCTTCAAATAAAGAGACATTAGTATTAAGGTTACTTATACAAGACAATCACATTACTACACGAACAACACTTTAGCACTTGGTAACGGTTACCTTTCAATGGGGTACATCCACCGATATTGTACCGGTCCAGCAAGCATGGCCTCACGGGGCAAGTGAACAGCCAAATGGACCATTACATCAAAGAATGCCGGAGGAAAAATCTTCTCGAGCTTACAAAGTATGAACACTCCCCGTTCCTCTAATTTTTTTAAATCGCTCTGTTTCAATGTTTTCGAGCAGAGGTCCTGGAAGAACCTGCCAAACTCAAATAGAGTTGTACTTAACTCCTTATCAACATAACCACGTAGGCCAACCGGAAGTAGACGTTGTAGGAGCACATGATAGTCGTGACTCTTCATACCCAATAATTTGCCATTTTTCGATGTCACACACCTTGAGAGGTTTGCTGCATAGCCATCCGGGTACTTGATTGATTTCAAGAATTCGAAAAAACCCTCCTTCTGTTTCGGGTCCAACGTAAAGGATGCATGGGGTTTCACAATGGATCCTTCTTCATTCCTCTGCAGATGCAATTGCGGCCTGATGCCCATATCCTTTAAATCATCGCGCGCTTTATCTGTGTCCTTATTCTTCTTATCTATGCCTACCACTGTCCCAACAACATTTTCACAGATGTTCTTCTCTATGTGCATGACATCAAGGTTATGCCTAAGGTTTAACTTCTTCCAGTACGGTAGCTCAAACATGATGCTTTTCTTTGTCCAATTTAATAGTGTAGGCTCACGAGGTCTTTTCCTGCTGTTGGGGCCCTTCCCGAACCTAACTTCTGGTAGTTGATCCAACTGATCAAGTACCCTTTGCACCGGTAAATCCAAGGATTTTATTTTATGCTCTGGCTTACCATTGAACTTCTTGCTCCTTCTCCAGAGGTGGTTCTCAGACAAGTAAGCTCGATGTCCAACCCACCCAATCTTACTTCTCAACTTACACGATAATGAATCTTCGTTGCAAGGGGGACAAGCCAAATAACCTTTTGTGCTCCAACCAGATAAGTTACCATACGCGGGAAAGTCATTAATGGTCCACATCAAAGCAGCATGCATTCGGAAGGTCTGTTCACTATGGGCATCGTAAGTCATGACACCAATCTCCCACAACTCCTTCAACTCATCAACCAAGGGCCTTAGGTACACATCGATCTCCTTCCCAGGAGCCTGCGGCCCAGGAATAAGTAAGGACATCATGAAAAATGGGTCCTTCATGCACATCCAGGGTGGAAGGTTATAAGGCATAAGTACGACGGGCCACATGCTGTAAGAAGTGCTCATGTTGCCGAAGGGGTTAAACCCATCGGTGGCCAATCCTAACCTCACATTGCGGATCTCCCGTGCAAACTCTGGAAATTTCAAATCAAATTCCTTCCATTCATTATAGTCGGCCGGATGCCTACCCAGATCGCCATCCATGCCATTCTCATGGTGCCATCTCATCTCTTTGGCCGTCATCCGGGACATGTATAACCTCCGTAGCCTAGGTATCAATGGGAAGTAACGCAATATCTTATGAGCGATTTGCTTACCCTTGCCATCATTGACCTTGTACCTAGGCTCCCCACATTCCGGACACTTATCCAGGTGAGCATTCTCCTTCCAAAAAAGTATGCAATCATTCTTGCAGGACTCAATGTGCTCATATCCTAAGCCCAAGTCACGCAGTAGCTTCTTGGCCTCATAGACGGACGCGGGCACCACATTACCTTCTGGTAGGACGTCCCTAAATATCTCCAAGACCTTGTCAAATGACTTGTTGCTCCACCTATATTGAACCTTCACATGTAGCATCCTAATGACAAACGCTAACAGCGTTTCTGAATCTTTACAACCAGGGTACAAACCACGCTGGGAAGCCTCCAGCATAATTTCAAAGTTTCGCACATCATCTATCCCTAGGGTATCATCCATCATGTAAGTCCCCCTGCCATGATCCTCTAGTAACTCATCATATCCATCCCGGTCCTCATCCGATTCATCCTCGCTATCATCCGATTGTGCAAGTTCCCCATGCTGCAACCAGGTGTCGTAGGATACCAGCATCCCACGTACGAGTAGATGGTTTCTCACAATCTCATAATCATGGTCAAAACTGTTGCAGCAATAGTTACATGGGCACTTGATCACTCTACTCCCGCGCGAATTTGCCTTTGCGAATTCAATAAAAGAATTCACCCCGTCTATATACGGCTGACTGAATCTATTATGATACAGCAGCATCCAACTCTTGTCCATATCTGTTCATATATATGTAAGGTGGTGGTTAACTCAAATTCAACGATTAGATGGTTTAAAAATAAATGTAAAAAAGAAATGAATGATAAGATATCCATTAAACTCAAATTTGGGTTGCATCAACATATCTTCTCAATGAATCTAATTATTCTATGCAACTCAAATCTCAGCATATTCATGAATCTTGCCCCATGCCCATATGATATGCATGTTTTCATAATCAATCTACACATTTATTTTATTCAATCCTTTCAACTAATTTCCCATCTATAATCATAAGAAACAATGTTTCTTTCAAACTGAGGAATTAAGATTCAAATGAGATACCTGCTCGCACACAGTGATATCGACAAAATGTGATCTTTTTACCTTATCTACAGAGAAATGAGATCTCTGCAAAAAGGAATAGACCCCAAATCTATCCCCCTCTTTTCAAAGCTTTATACTGTAATAAATCACGCCTACAAATGAACCCTCCCTCACCCCACCCCCACCCTTTCTTTTCTTTCAATCTTTACCTTCTGCTGTTCAATCTCTCTTTCCCCCATCTTCCGTTTTTACCTCATTTCTCTTAAAAAGTTAGATTCTAACCACCTTGACTTCAATTGATTTTTTTTTCTTTCTTTTTTTTTTTAACCCTCATGTCGATCTGATATGAGAGCCTCTCTCATTCCCTTTGGATGAATCTGTTAGACCAAAATGGCTGCTTAATCCAGCCATGGTGAAAAATGTTGATGCCCCATATTTTGTTCCTTTCTAAACCATTCATTTAGATCTGTTTGTTGGTCTCTCCAGTCTCCCCTCTCAAATGTGTGACAATCGTGAATCTAAACCATTAAATTAAAAACTACCAACAACATGAACTACATAGATCAGGATCTTCTACAGGCGAAATGATAAACATGATGGCTTGATCATTCAGAAGCGTCCGATCTAGATGACCGACTAAACAGAGGGAGAGAGACAGAGAGGATGGCAAGTGCTGCTGTAGAGAAGACAGAAGAAGAGCTCCGCAAGGAAATCGAAGAGCTCCACAGACAGCAATGGGAGGTTTGTCATCTCAAATCCCCACTTCTAAAACCCTAATTTCATTCCCTTTCATTCACATCTCCATAAACCCTCTTCAACAGATAACCCAACGCCTTCGAGACCCAAGAGGGCTCCGACGCGGAGCTGCGATCGCCTCAAACGGATTAACAAGACCCCAAAGTCTAAAAACCCAAGAATCTGTTGAATCCGTTGAATGTAACGGGAAAGAGAGGAAAAAAAACCAAGATCAATGATGAGAATGAGAATGAGGAAAAAAAAATACCTTCTATTGAGGATTTTCTGCAAAGTCTTTGGCTTAGGCTCCTGCAGAGAGAGAGAGAGAGAGAGAGTCCCAAGTGATGAGATATAGAGAGATATAGAGAGATGGAATGGAAGACGAATAGAGAGATATAGAGAGATGAGAGAGATGAGAGAGAGTGGTTCTGTTGTGTGTCTGAAAGAGGGAAATAAAACGCAGAGCGAGGGAAATAAAACTCAGGCGCGAAACATCACAAATCCTTGGCGGGGGATTAAATTACCTTCGACGGCGAAAACATATTAACGCCGGGAAAACTTGTAAATTTCCCGGCGAAAGCAGAATAGACGCCGGGAAAAGGAATTATTTGCCGGCGAAACTTAGAAAATGCCGGCGAATAAATTTCGCCAGCAAAATTATACTATTGCCGGCACAAAATCAGATTTCGCCGGGGATAATTATACTTTTGCCGGCATAATTATAAAACGCCGGGAAAAAACGCCGGGAATAGTGCATTTTGTTGTAGTGTAGAAAGCTGGCTCCAAGTGGGACACGCGACCCCACATCTCATGTGTAATCCGAGCCCACGGTTAATTGCAAATAACTCCACTATATAAATGCAATTGAACTCCAGTCTTAGGAATATTACATAGAAGACCATAAACTTCCACATTACCACAAGTAGGCCCCTCTATCAATATCCATGGATTAATTGGAACTGTCTTCCAAACTAGATCCATATCTTATTATCCTTAAACTCCAATTAATTATAATGATCATAGGTACCTTTCCAATTAACTCTTAATCGAAATGGGTGCGCACTTACCAATGATAAATCCATTAATTGGCACAAGGGGATATTAGAGATAGATTGCATCTTTACCATTGAATGTTCCCACAGCTCTACTACCACGTACCTAAATCACCGAGGTGTTGACCTACAGTTGGCCTCACTCATTGGTAACTCAAAGCAAATGAATAGATAGAAACTTGAGTTCATTAATGTCTCAAGATTGAGAGCCTATTGCTAGGGAATTATGAGAGCAGACCTTAAAGTAAAGGCAGTGTTTATAAGGTGCTTCTCATGGTCCTTTAATACATCCAATGTATCAGCACTATGATCAAGAATCTTACATTCTGATGATCGAGACAAATCACACTATCTTATAGTGATCAAGTGCTGCAACCTTGTCAGTATGAGATATCCAGTCTCATAACTGATTGTGAAGATATTTAAGTATAAAATTTGTCACACATGTCTCCCGTATGTGGATCTCATCCATACACATGTGTTACACTTAATATACTTGTGGACTCCGGTTCATCTCATGAACCATCATTTCATTCGTATTGGTTATGTGCAAGTATATAATAAATCACCATTCATCTCATGAAAAGTAAGCATGAATATACTGATAAAATAAAGAAATTAATTGATTTATTATATCATCTACTGGATTGAGTCCATAAAACTAATAGTCTAGGCTTTGTTAGTGTGGATGGTTGTTTGTTTGTTTGTTTTTGTTTTTTTCTTTGCTTTCCTGGGTTGTCTACTATGCGTCTTGAAATTCCATCTTACCAGAAAAGGGTAAAAAGGAAGAAAAAATAAAATTCTTGCAATAGAGATTATGAAAGAGGAATCCCATCTTACCATTTTTGTCCTACATCCAAAAATCTCCCATATGTGATGTTTAATCAATCTTTAACAAAGACTGGCACTTCTTTTCAACACCATGAACTAATTCCTGTCATTTTGACATATATTATACCACTCGATGCAGGTGTGAATTATGTGGCCATAGAAGGGAATGATGAAGATCGAGTAGTGGTGATCGGAGATGGGGTCGACCCCATTTCCTTGATCAACCTTATGAGGAAAAAGGTGGGCCACACTGATGTTGTCACTGTGGAAGAAGTGAAGCCAGCTGCAGAAAAGAAGGTGGAAAAAGGCGGACTGAGTGAGCCAACTCAGTGGACTTATCATAATAATCATCATCCACGTTTTATCAGATATGAACCTGTCTATGAAACTGATCCCCCAGGCTGCTCCATAATGTGATGATGTGCTTACCATTGTCTTTGTAATTTTTTTTTTCATTGCCTTACCTTTATTAGCTATACACATACAGATTACAGGGAGTGTTACACTGAGATATTGCCATTCTTATGTCATCTTACTTTTCTCTGAGCTGTTACTTTGATTTGTGTGTATTCGAATGTTAAATATAATAGATCTCGATGTATCCCCAGGAATCTTAATCAAGCTGCCACTTGGTACCTAATATGATTTTGACTCATTTTGGTTTAATGATGACCCTCTGATATGCCCGGGTGCCAGCAGCTTTGTAATTCTGCCTTCATTTTTGTTTTTCTCAATGAAACTAACTCAAATCAGAGGATAGAAAGTAATCGAGAGCATTTGCTTTGGTGCTCTTTAAAAACCCGAGTTCGGATGATACGAAACCAGCCCAGTTGCAGGATACGGCTGAGTCATGAGCCCGCCCAAAGGTCTACTAGGATGAAGGACTGATCCAGAGTTGATTAGACATTGCAGAAACCTTAACTTAGCAACCAATCTTATCTCTTCGGTGGCAGATATGGCAGAAGTTAATTAAATATTTCCCTTCCTACTTAGCAGCAATTATCCTCGATTAGGGGGATTCAATTTGAGTTTATTTCTATCTTCGTAATAAGGACTATCTATTTAGTAGATAATGAAGATTGGAAATGCAGAGAGATTTATCCCCATTGTGCTAGCACAATGAGGTCGACCAACCTCGAATTGGTCAAAATATCTATTCTCTCTTCTTTGCTACGGAGAATGTGTCATTGGATCACATGAATGTCTGGTTTCCAATGAGTGGAAGGAGTGGAACTCCACAAGGAGGCCCTATTGTTGAAAGTATGAGAGTCAAAATGAATGCCCTTTCCATGCACAGTATCTTCTTAAATTTTACACCAATAGTTTTTTTTTTATTAACTTATATTTAAAAGAAAATAGAATACTAACAAAGAGTATAAAAAGAAAAGAAAAAAAGGGGGAAAGAAAACTCAGGTACAAGAGTAATGTACCCCTCACACCACAACTACATAATAAAATCCTCTCAACACCTTGCTTGGCTAAAGCATCCGCCATCGACCTACACTTATGCTGAAATGAAAGCTAACATTAATGGTGGTGGATAATAACCGGATTTCATTGAAGGGGAACTGAAATTTTTATGAATAAGTTTTCCGATTCGAAGGCCAACTAACCGCATTAGAAGAATTACTCTCCATAATAAAATTGTCATGGTAGTACCTCGAAAAACACCTAAGAGATTCCGAAAAACACCAAAGAGATTCCAGAATAGCTAAAATCTCAACCCCACAATAATAGTTGGTTCCTCTGTAAAATTAAACATTTGACTAAGATTCAGATCAATGCATATTATTAAACATTTAAAATTTTACAAAAGGCGCCACACCTATCGAGACTTGCCAAGTAAAATTTAGTACTGTCACTTGTGAAGTTACACTAGAGTACATCTTCTTGTTGATATGGCTGTTTGAGGGTCCCACACAAACACAAGACCTACCAATTTTATCTTTGAGCTACTGGTCATGTGACCTGCACAAATGGGGGAAAAAGTCGTGGAAGTCCATAATTTTTACTGGGAAAAATGAAAAATCCTAAATCTGAATGTTAAGGTGAGCCACTTTGGTTCCAAAAACTCAGAATTCTTATTAGAAGAATTAGTTTTTGAGTGGAATTTCAAATGCTCAAACTAACTCTAGTACTAGAAATGTTGGGATTTTAGAATTCAAACGGTTAAAATTGGCTTTAAAGGTGGGCAAGTATTTAAAATTCTATACCATCAGTATTTTGGAATGCTTAAGGTTGTAGATCTGAAATCAATGTCCGAAATATCCAACAAATACAGCTCACTTGAGAAATACCTTTCAGCAAATAGGCCAGGCCCTCTAAATCCAAACCTGAATCCATACTAGAATAAATGGTATGTACTAAGGTCCCAATTTAGGCCAACTCTTACTAATATCTAAATCATGATGACCTTGTGCACATATACAAGGTCATCATGATTTAGATATAACTTCATAAAAGACTTCTTTCCGTTTGGAAATTTACTATTGAAGTAAAATTAACATAAAGCCTCAAGTTTTCCAATAAAGGGTCCCATAAAAAGTACACATCTTCAAATTTTCGTTCTTCTTTTTAAAAAAAATGGTAAAAAAATAGCTTCATTTCTCCACTAAATGGAAAAAATTACTTACTTTTTACATAAAAAGGTGAAAGAATTCCCTCCCAACCAACTAAAAATAAAATATAACCATAATCTACTTATATTTTATTCTCTTAATTTGATGCTTTCCTTTACTTTTATTTACCAAGAAAGTTACCAAACGGGCCCTTTAACTTATAAGACTTTGAGGCCCATAAATCAATGACTGTGATTATTAAATTCAGAAATTCTACACCTAAATTAATATCCACGATGAGGCCTTTCTTTCACACCACCCTCCCATGGGTAGGGCTGTCAAAGGGCCGGGCTCGGGCCGGGCCTATGTAAGCCCTTATCCTACCTTCACATGTGCGGGCCGGGCCTAAAGGAGAAAAAGCCCTTGTCTTTTACAGCGGGCCTATAATTTTTAGACCCTTATCCTACCCTCAAGGGCCAAGGGTGGGCTAGGGTCGAGCCAGGGCCAAAAGAAAGGAAGATATATTTTTCTTTAAAGAAAATAAATCTTTCATACGCCACCACTGACTTCCAACTTAATGCTAACCCTCCTACTTTGTCCGAATTAAAGGCCAACAATGCAAAGGCAGTTAAGACTTCTGCTATTTAAGATTACTGGTCAAGTACTCTTCCTCCTGTACTAAATTCCGATTTAAAATCAACTGTAGAAGCTAAAATTGCTAAAATGTCACGAGTTATTATTGAAATAATTGGATATTTTGCTGAATTAACTTTTCACCAATTCAATATATTGAAATTTATAGATTTATCCCTTAGCTCCTCAAAATATTAATCTAATTCAGATTTTTTTTTTCTAAAGCAATTGTCCGAGTCATTTGTTCCTCAAATATTAAAAAAATCATCTTAAAACTTAGTAACTTTTACTAAATAAACTTTATCCACATTTGACAATGTCATAGTATAGGTGCATCATAAATCACACAATACTAACTACAAAGATCTCCAAAAGGGTCTAAGAGTATCACCTCGACGAATACTCATATCTTCACTTGATCCATATAATTTTCTTAAGGCATACAACAACTTATGTTGAGTATCAAAGAGTATAACCATTTCAAATACTTTATTATATTGCTCTCAATATTTATCTAAGTTTTTCTTCTTTTTTCAAACTATATTTCTACAAAAGATATCTACACTATCTAACTTTTGTACAAATAAACTATGTATTCTTATCACTTATGATAAAAATAAATGAATAGATAGGTACTCACTTCTTAAAATTTTTAAAGTAACTTCCTAAAAGCTATTCAAAAATTTACATATTTTATAAACTAGGGCCGGGCCGGGC
The DNA here is from genome assembly GCA_012931725.1 of Litsea cubeba. Taxonomy (NCBI): domain Eukaryota; kingdom Viridiplantae; phylum Streptophyta; class Magnoliopsida; order Laurales; family Lauraceae; genus Litsea; species Litsea cubeba. Next base: position 125,914,575 of record CM022945.1, on the reverse strand, counting down.
CCCCTCGGGCCGGATGCGTCAAGCCCTAGCTTGGCCCTCAAGATTGTGGGGTTTTCAAAATAGGGCCCTACCCTACCCTCTCGGGTTTTAGGATGAAAAATGAATCCCTCGCTTTGAGGGCTTTGCGGGTTGAGTTGGGCCGGGCCTCCTCGTGAAAGGGCTGGATTGACGGCCCTACCCATGGGTAGCAAGTGGGTCTAACAATAGCAGAAAGTTTTCCCCAGCAGGGATTACATCTCAGCAGAAGACGACCCTGTATTTTTCTTGGGTCCTGCCAATGCATTGGTTAATCGATTGAGTAGTCAGATATGCCATGGATCCGAATACAGACCCTGTATTTTTCTTGGGTCCTGCCAATGCATCTGAACAGGGACCCGTCAAAATAGTGGACCATCCCTATTTTTTTGACTTGGTGCACTGCGAATGTTTGGGCATCCAGAAACTTCTATTCATACGTACTGGGAAGATTGAATATGACCCTTCTCTGAGAAGATGAAGGGACACCCACTCCCCATTCACAACTCCCAAATGAATAGAAACAGCTACTACACGAGGCAGTAACTGATATCATTAAAGCATTCAAGTGGGCCACATGGTAAGTAGAAGTCTCCATCTTGAATTGGTCATTATCGTCCAATGGGCTGTGAGCTGGCTAGAAGTAGAAATCGACATCTTAGATTAGGGGTGTTAAAAAAATCCGTTCATCCGTTAATCCGATCCGATCCGATCCGCGGATTTTTATCCGATCATAAGGTAAACGGATTGGTGGCGGATTGAAAATTTTATAATCCGTTAGTAATGGATCGGTGGCAGATTTCACCTTCAATCCACGGATTCAATCCGATCCGATCCGTTGACATTAAATATAAATAAAAAAAATATAAGGGGTCTAAATTTAAAATAAGAAAAAAAATTAAGGAGTCAAAATGTAATTATTTTACAACATATTTGATATTTTTCTTTTAAAATTATATTCAACGGATTAAACAAAATAATCCGAACCGATCCGGTCCTCCACGGTTCGGATCGGATGGGATGGGATTTTAACAGTCACGGATTGGTACGGATTCCAAATTCGTCAATCCGTAGGTAATGGATTGGTGACAGATTTGGCCCAATCCACACCAATCCGATCTGTGTACACCCCTTTCTGAGACGGTGGTTATAGTACATTGACCCAGAAATTTCCCTTTGTTCCACTAGTGGTTAGTCGTAGTCTAGCGCCCCCCCCCCCCCCCCCCCCCCCCCCCCAATCCGATCTGTGTACACCCCTTTCTGAGACGGTGGTTATAGTACATTGACCCAGAAATTTCCCTTTGTTCCACTAGTGGTTAGTCATAGTCTACCCCCCCCCCCCCCCCCCCCCCCCACCCACACACACACACACACACACACACACCCATAATCCGATCTGTGTACACCCCTTTCTGAGACGGTGGTTATAGTACATTGACCCAGAAATTTCCCTTTGTTCCACTAGTGGTTAGTCGTAGTCTACCCCCCCCCCCCCCCCCCCCCCTTTCAAGTCATGGGTCAGGATATGGCACAAACACGAGGGGAAGAATATAGTTACTTTTATAGTTACTAGTGGAGCTCTGCACGTGCAATGCACGTGCTTAAAAAATTCAGTAGAAGCTTTAATACATTTAAAAATCAAATTTCAACAGAAAATGAGTGATTGTAAATTGCAAGGCCCGTGCAATGTCCAAATACAGCTGACACTACTTTTTTCCTATACATTTGAAACCAATAAAATGATGATATACTGAGAAAAATGATATCTCAAAAGACAATCGATATGGAAATTATATAACTTTTTGAGGATGTAAATCACATATTTCTATATATTTTATCATGAATGTGTACAAAGAAATTTAAATTTACTTTATTTAAGTACCTGTCAGGTCGACTCATTAGTTTCCCAGTAGACTTGACCTGCTAAAGTTGGAGTTCAGTCGAAAGCATAGTCAAATTAATAACCTGCAGTTTTATAAAAAATAAAAATAAAAACTAATAACCAGATGAGCTTACTGTTCTAACCAATTACCATGAGCATTATATGTTCACTACAAAATCAGATTCTATTAAGGAAAAAAATTAATTATATCCTACCTAAGGACATCAGAATAAAAAAACCGAGATGATGGTTTTAATCTTAACTTACAAAGAAGAATAACATCTCACACCAATCATCAAGAATAATGAAGTAATCCGGCTTTTCCTTCAACGACAGGGATCAACAATGATGGAACTATGATATGAACTCTGACGGGTAAGATTTGCAGAGCACCTGTTGATCAATATTAGTATTTAACATGTGCTTTGTTTTATTTTATAAGACGGACCACTATAAGGTAAAACGAGGCAATATCTCTCCAAGAGTCAGCATCTTCTTTTGCTTGATACAAAGTGCTATATTTTATACCCAGTAAGAACAGAATAATACAAAGTAATCGTAGAAGTTCAGCTAAATGTAAGCTCACAAATAGAGATATCCATAGGGAAAAAATACCAAAAAATAAAAAACTACAAATACAGATCTGGCAAAAGAATTGGATCTTCCTATTAAGAAATACATAAGAATGTAACCTAGGTATTCTAGATCAACTCTTCTGCTCTGTTCTGTATAGATGATGGGAGTGCTGATCAAAGTAAGAAAAACTCGAAACGAACAAAGGCAAACTGAGTTTGTTGCAGCTCAGCATTATATACTTATTTTAGTTGTTTAAACTTAAAACGATTACTTCATTCACTGACTCTAAAGTTAGTAGTAATGCTAGTATAACAAGCAGTTTATATGAGATTAATCTCTTTTTTCCTTTAAGGAAATGCATGATACTTCATTGTGATATATGAAAAGAAGAAGAAGAAGCTTGCAATGATGAAAGAAATAAATGTGTTAGAAAATTATCAAAGTTTTTCAATTTAAACCTCATGGGTAAGAGCAATAATAAATAAATATATTCATGCCCTTAAATGCCCTTTTATAATAATAAAAATTCACAAATGTTGTGTATTAAGAAACTAAAAATTGTACTGAACAAAAACTATCTTACGATATTAATCTATAAGACCTACCACTAAATTGCATTTATAGAATTATCTACCAATATTTAGTAGTAGTTATCACATTTTCCAACTTATAATTATTCTTCCAACAGGGGTATAAATTAAGATCAATACAACTATTATGTCAAATTGAAAACTCAATTATTCTAACTAAATAAAAGACAAACACATGAAGCAAAAGGGAAAAGAATATTTAATTTTTTTTCATGGTAACTTTCATTAAAAGAGAGAAAAAAACAGGGCAGATATAAAATAAGTTTAAGTTTGTACATTTCACTTTCTTATTTATGATATTTTGTCAGTTGATACTATTTTCTAGAAAGAAAAAGAAAAAAATAAACATAAAACAATAATGCAAACGTAGTACTTGTATATATGGGATGTGCTTATAAATAATATACAACTAAAGGAACATCAAATGTGAGTGAAAAGCATTGTCATTTTGTTCTCTTTTATAAGAGTAGAGATTATAAGTGGGCCATGGTGTGTAGTGAAAAGCATTGTCATTTTGTTCTCTTTTATTCTTTTATATATTATAAGAGAATAGATATAGATAGATGGATAGAGATAGAGATAGAGATAAAGAGATAGAGAAGACTAAGTGGGGCCCACATCTTGTATTTTATTGGGCAGGTGTATAGTGAAAAAATACTACACTTTACTCTCTTTTATATAAGGGTGTAGATAGAGAGAGATATATATATATATAGAGAGAGATAGGTATAGAGAAATAATAATAATAATAATAATAATAATGTTAGATTATATTATTATTATATAGGTGGGGCCCACAAGTTCTTCTCTTTTATAATCTTATTATTATTATATAAGTGGGGCCTAAGTTCTTCTCTTTTAGAATGATAATTTTAATATATAGATTATCTTATTATTATCTAGGTGGGGCCCGCACAAGTTATGTCATTTTGTTCTTAATAAAAATAATAATAATGTATAGATTATATTATTATTATATAGGTGGGGTCCATACAAGTTCTTCTCTTTTATAATCTTATTATTTTTATATAAGTGGGGCCCAAGATCTTCTCTTTTAGAAGGGTAATAATAATATATAGATTATATTATTATTATCTGAAGTAGGGCCCACATCTTGCATTTGATTGGGCAAGTGTGTAGTGAAAATAGAGTAAAAAGTTGTACATCTTGCACTCTTTTATAATAGTAGAAGATTGAAGATTTATATAAGGGTATAGATATAGATATAGATATAGAGATAGAGAAATAATAATAATAATAATAATAATAATAATAATAATAATGTATAGATTATATTATTATATAGGTGGGGCCCACACAAGTTCTTCTCTTTAATAATCTTATTATTATTATATAAGTGGGGCACAGGTTCTTCTTTTTTAGAAGGGTAATAATAATATATAAATTATATTATTATTATCTAAGTGGGGCCCGCACAAGTTATGTCATTTTGTTCTTAATAATAATAATAATGTATATATTATATTATTAATATATAGGTGGGGCCCACACAAGTTTTTATCTTTTATGATCTTATTATTATTATATAAGTGGGTCCAAGTTCTTCTCTTTTAGAAGGGTAATAATAATATATAGATTATATTATTATTATTTTTAAGTGGGGCCCACATCTTGCATTTGAAATGGCAAGTGTGTAGTGAAAAAAAAAAGTAAAAAGTTGTACATCTTACTCTCTTTTATAATAGTAGAAGATAGAAGATAGAAGATCGAAGATAGAAGATATATATATATATATATATATATAGAGAGAGTATAGATATCGTGGAAATATTCAAGTGCATCTATCCCTCACCCTATGGTGAGGGACACCCCCTTTTTGGGAAGTTTCAAGTACAAAAGTGACTTTTCTCTACAGATTTGAAACTTCCCAAAAAAGGGGTGTGTCCCTCACCTATGGTGAGTGATAGATGCACATGAGTACTCCCCTAGATATAGATATAGATAGATAGATAAATATTTGGGGCTGGTGTAGTGAAAAAGTTTATAATTTCTCATAATAATATATTATTATATTATATTATAATATTTGGGGTGGGTCCCATAATGGTGAACTGAAAAAGTTTGCATTATAATATTTGGGGGCCTTTCTCATAATAATATATTATTATATTATATTATAATATTTGGGGTTTGGACCCATAATGGTTTAGTGAAAAAGTTTGCATTATAATATTTGAGGATAGGCCCCACAAAGGTGTAATGAAAAAGTTTGCAATTTCTCATAATAAAATATTATTATATTGTATAATATTTGGGAGCGGGCTCCCACAATGGTTATTGTGTAGTGAAAATGTTTGCATTATAATATTTGGGGGTGGGCCTCACAAAGATGTAATGAAAAAATTTATAATTTCTCATATATTATAATATAATATAATAATATATTATTGGGGGTGGGCCCCGTACTCTTGTAGTGATTCAAAGTTGTATTTTTCTCTCTTTTAACAGAGTAGATAGAGATAATATAATATATAATATATATAATGAAGTGGACCCCACATGGTGTAGTCAAAACAAAGTTGAAAAAGATGCAACTTCTGGGCCCCGTAATGGTGTAGTGATTCAAAGTTGTATTTTTCTCTCTTTCAACAGAGTAGATAGAGTTAATATAATATATATATATATTATATAAACCAAACCAAGCATTTTCCCACTAGGTGGGGTCGGTTACATGGATTTGACGACGCCAATCAAATATGTTTAGAGCCATGTCCTCCGTTAGATCCATATAGGCAAGGTCATGGATTCGTCTCCTTTCCATTGTATCCATCACTTCCATAAGTTTCCCAGTTAGGCTCCCAATGTTCCAATTACCCAATCTCAGTCTTCTATTTTGGACTAGCCCCACACTTGTCCAATAAAGTGTGAAGACCCTTGCCTATTTAGCACTGCACGCGGGCGCCGATGCAGCGGTCCTTGCTCACTTATCACTGTATCCGGACCATACAGCGCGTCGCTAAGTAGGGGACGCCTCCACGAAATTTCATTAGGTCTCAAATCCATTAAAAAATCTGACTGAGTAGGCTACCTAACGCACATAATATATATATTATATATTATTATTATATATATTATATATATATTATATATATTATATATTATTATAATATATATAATGAAGTGGGCCCCACATGATGTAGTCAAATCAAAGTTGAAAAAGATGCAACTTCTCCTCTTTTATACGAGTAGAATATATGTAATGCTGAGCATCAGAATTCAGAAGTCAATAACAGTATTTAAATAACAGGCATGGTCATTGCAGTAGTTGCTTTTTTAGACCTTTTGCATGGAAGAGAGAGTACTTGTGGGGATTGAGTAACTATTATTTGACTTGATTAATTATAATATTTAATAAGAAGTTTCTTCAAAAAGACTTATCCACGGTTTTGTCAGATTTGGAATAGACGTCTGCGTCTGAATCGCATAGATATCAGCTGCTACATTAGAAAATACATTCTTCATGGGCTCACAGGGTTTTTGTGTTATTTTAAAATTGTAGGTGTCTAAATGATTATCCAAATCGTTGAAGCACTTCATAATAACAAGAAGTGCCATGGGCCAGAATTTGAACCTTTGATATGTCTCCAATCTAGAGATATTTGTAAAAAACCACAAAACTATAGATGTACATTTATGGACAACCTTGGGGTCCTAGAATAGGGTCATAACCATTGATCCTTCTTGCAATACTAAATACGGGTATGGCTCTAAATTTCAACTATTGATTCACTATAGATCTTGAGAAAATGACAAAAAGAAAAAAAGAAAAAGAAAAAGAAAAGAAAGAGAACAGTTGGATTTGCCTCGGGTCCAAAACAGCAACTCACATGTGCATATTAACCTGTCCGTTTTTCCTTCTTTTCTCAAACAGTGGGCCACTAAATTATCATCCAAACCATTGGAAAGGTTTCCAAGTCTAATAGTTGATATGTGCCCAAATTTGGTCCGTTGATATGTCTCCAATCTTGAGATATTTTTCGAAAACTACAAAACAATAGATTTGTATTTCTGAACATTTGCGGGCCCCACATCATGATCCAAACTGTTGATCTTGTTTTGAATGCTAAAAATGGGTACATGGTCAAAACTCAACTCCAGATTCTCTATTGATCTAGAAAAATTAGTAATAGAATGCGAACCATTGGATTCTTGAAACATCTATTTCAACCAATTTTTTAGTCTTATCAAATGATTTATTTTTAAAATACCTATTTCAAACCGCTCATTTTGAAACAGATCTATATCGTACGGATCTATTTTATAGAGATAAGATTTGACAAACAAGGCCTTAATGATTAAGAAGTGATTAGGTACGAACAATCAAACGTTTGGATGCGTGTGTGTGAAAGTGGGCCCGTTTGATAATTTTATATGTAAAATAAAGTATAGTAAAACATCAAATCAAAAGAGAGTAAAATATAATGGGGTTATCGTGGTATTTTACTTTTAGTTCTTTAATTGGTACGAAATCTCCTTGACTTTTTATATAGATAAGTGAAGCCTTTTTGTCTTTAATAAAAAAATGAAGTTGCTTTTAAATTTCTTGAAAAAGATGGAAGAAATTTTGAATTAAATCGCTATTGATGTGATCCCTTGTCTGAAAAATGGAGAATTTATTTGATTCTTACTAATCTATTAAAGTGCAAAGTAATAAACAATTAGTTGACTTGAGCATTTGTATGAGTTTGGATCCTCTAACAGTAGACCCAACCCGTCAAATAGAAGTGATATTTTAGAATTAGTAATCTAAATTCTAAAGTTATATGTACCACCGAAAGAGCAGCTGACAACATTTATTGAATTTAAATTATCTTTTAAAAGAAGATTTTCACTTTGGAGCATATTGTAAAGAATCCACACCCATTAATTTTCATCAAGCCCACTTGGCTAGCCATTGGATAAGGTACTGGGGCGTGGGCTTGGTGTAAGATCTTACACCTTTCTCTATTAAGGCCATGACATGGTTTATAGGCTCAGAAGCTTGAATTGACTGATAAAATCACAAAGTGAAGTAATTCAGTCTAACATAGACTGATCGGCATGCCTGGCATGGCTGGCCGAGCCTCCCGAGAGTGAGACTGGGTAGGCTCGCTGCTACTGGGGCTATTTTTAGTGTCGAGAGTTGGGCCAGGTGGTTAGCATGGGCCATGGTGAACAGTAGCTTTTTGTGGCATTCCATGTACACATCCAGCACTGACGAAATCATGGGGCTGATGATAAGAATGCCAAAATATGAAGGGTTAATTTGGGATGAGAGAAATCAATGATAGAGAGGAAAATTGTTACAATCTTCCATGCAACTTATTTTCCAATTGTTCCGTGTGTTGGATTTCTCTTGCAGAGAAGAAAAACCGCTGAACTGACCTTTTTTTTTTTTAACTGGGGAGAATTTAAATTTCTTATACGAGGGTTAGGCATGTAGGAATCTTCTCTATTCTCACTGCATGCCCTGCAAAAGTTATATAGCTACAAGATTGTTGCGACTGGGCCTCCAAATCTCCAATTAGTTAAATTCATACCCACTAACCAGTGGCGGACCCAGGATTTTCATTTAGGTCGGGCTAAACTTTTGCTAGGATTTTTTCACATTGACAAAAGCAAAAGAGAAAATGTATTTTCCATTTAAATAAACGCAAAATATTTAACTACATCAACTAACATATATTTTTTGTTCGAAATGATGACTATATTCATTTCTCCAGAACTTATAGTATAAGAGAAGTATACTGAAAACAAAAAAGCCCCCAAAAAATATGGGAAATCCAATCATCCCCAAAAAGAAAGAGTTGACATCAATTGATATACAACTACAACAACAATAAAGAAACTCTAAAGAAGTAATAAACATTATCATGAAAAATTAGTATCTCTTTGTTCTTACTTTATGCTCCAAACAGTTCCTTTATCATATGAATCCAAATGAGAGCACTTGTATTTATAAATGAACATTTTCGGCATGATACGTAACATCTGCCGTCTCCCATGAATTAGCACCAGCCTAATTCAAACCCATTTAGAATGTATGATGTATCTAATGTTAAAGCAAAATAAAATTGTATAATTAACTACCACATTCTTTGATGCCATTAAATTAAGATCATAATTTATTGCTCGACCCTTATCCATGATTGACAAATCTCACTCATTCATAGATTATACAAGAACACAGGATCCAAAAAAAAAAAAAAACCCAAAATCAAGTAATGTAATAAAGAGAATGGTTGTTGAGTTTTATTTTTTATTTTTCAGTCCTGTGTATTTAAAACCTAAAGACTTTAGGCTATTTTTATTGTTATTTCTATGTAAAATAAAATAAAATTAATAGGCCATGATCAAGAAGGAATTAGGAATGCCGAGTTTGTAAATTTCTACTTCGTATTTAATGTTGTTATCTTGGATTAACCATTTGCTTATTATTTTTTATGAAAAATATTAAATACTCATGGTCAGTTAATATCCAACTGAGAATATATTAACCAATTACAAAAGCCCTTTCATGCCATTAAGAGTCTGAGACTTATATGGTTTTGTGTGCACTTGAACATTTCTAAGTCTATTGCCCAGAAATTATATATAATTCTGATTTTATGCAAATCTTTTAAAAGTGAAAGTGCAGATGCATGTGCCCAAGTCTGCAGTGAAGTAAGGCAAAAGACAGGATACTGGATATACATCTAGTAGAGTAAGCAAAAGAAATACCAAATCTAGTTACTGTCAGAAACACTTAAAGATAAGTCAAAAAAAAAAAAATTGGAAGAATATGGACTAACTAACATGCTAAGCCCTTAAGTAACATAACCCTAACCCAAACCATCAAACATTAAAAAAAAAAAAAGAAACCTAACTTCTCTGTCACAAATCACAATCACTCATATGATTAAACAAGAACACAAGATTGAAAAAAAAAAAAAGCCCAAAATCAGGTAATGTAATAAAGAGAATCATAATTAAAAAGCCCTAAAGCAACATAACCCTAACTCTAACCATCAAACATAAATTACAAAAAGAAGAAGAAAAAAAAACCAAAACCCTAACTTCTCTATGCAATGCCTAAAATAATGAATGGAATCATTATTCATAGAAGATAGGGAGAGAGGGAGAGGGAGAGGGAGAGAGAGAGAGGCGACAATGACATAGAAGTACCATTAAAAAGACTAAAAGAGAGAGACAGAGTTGATAGAGAAACGCAGAGGGAGAGTGAGGGAGAGACAGAAAGAGCGACAAAGAGAGAAGGAGATAAATTCACCTGAAGCTGAAGAACGATTGTCACAGCCTCACAAGCATCCGACGAGAAGCGATTCGTGCACTCGAAGGAGAGGAACATGCCAAGAAGAGTTAGTGGCTGGCTGAGGTCGAAAGGAGTGAAGAACAAAAGTAGGGTTTTCTTTTCATTCATCGAATGGATTATACATGTGGGGCGTGGACTTTCATTCATGTGGGACGTGGGCCAATGGCCCAGTACAATTTTAAGGGGAATTGCAAGTTTGATCTGGGGCGACCGCCCCAGATACAAACAACGTGGGTCTGCCTCTGCCACTAACCATGTTCGATTGCTAGATTTTTTATCAGCCCTTTTCTAGGATCTTTTGACCATCACCATTTGTTATGGCCGATCGGGTTAACAGTACCATTCACCCTAGCAAACCTGCGCACCTTTGCTCCCATATATTTCCGTTAAGAATAAGGTACTGATGGGTCGAGATTGACCCTTTATGGTATATCAGAGGGATGTCTATGTTTTTGTTAGGGCTGCACGACCGGATTTCCGGTCCGGCCAAAAATGAAGGACCAGACCGCACCACTTATAAGTGGTCCAGTCCGGTTTAATAAATCCGGTCCGGTTCGGTCCATACCGGATCCTAAAATTCCTGGACCGGACCAGACCGGATATAGCCAGTCTTCCAAATCCGGTCCAGACCGGACCGTATTTGGACCACTAAAACCGGAAATCCGGCCCGGTTTTGTGGTCCGGTCCGGTCTGCGATCCGGTTCTGTGCAGCCCTAGTTTCTGTGGATTGTCGTTTGTTTTCTTTTCTTTTTTTTTTTCACTTTGCTCTGTTGCATTGTCTATTCTGTGTCATGAAACTGCATCTTACCAGAAAAAAGAAGAAAAAATGGAAGACAAAATAAAGTTCTTGCAATAGAGATTAAAAAGAAAAGTTCCATCTTACCATTTTTAACCACATCCAAAAGCCTCCAGAAGTGATGTTTAATCTTTCACAAGAACTGGTCCATCTTTTCAACACCATAAACTAATTCCAGTCATTAATTTTGACATAGTTTTTACCACTGGATATGCACGTGTGAATTATGTGGCCATAGAAGGGAATGATGAAGATTGAGTGGTGGTGATCGGAGATGGGGTCGACCCCATTTCCCTGATCAACCTTATGAGGAAAAAGGTGTGCCCAACTCAAAATGTCACTGTGGAAGAAGTGAAGCCAACAGAAGAACAGGAAGGTGAAAAGGGTGGAGTTAGTGAGCCAACTCAATGGATTCATCATTATAATCATCATCCACACTTTATAGGATATTATGAGCCTGTCTATGAGACTGATCCCCCACCCCGCTCCATGATGTGATGATGTTTGTAAGTACTGATTTTGATTGGTCAGCTGACGAGCTGATTAGCTCTGCTCGGCAATGGAGACCTCCCTCCTTTTTACCTGAACAGATTTTTCTACCTGTATCATAGACAAATTATCGTAAGAGTCTGATCGGATGGTCCAACCGAGGACTCTCCGATGATAAAGTTAGAATCTGGAACCATGTTCTCTTTCTGATTAGAGTTGTGGTTCAGAAATTGCATACCTCTCCTTTCTCTTCTTTCATTCTTATATCCTTTTCATTAGTCCCTGGATTCTTGCCCTCCACCTGCGCACGTTCACTCTTCCTTATCATGGTAGGAGGTAACTGTCAAGCTTTAGATTATGGAGCGTTTTTCTCCTCTCATTCAGGGCTCCATTACTTCTCTTCATGCCAGCCATTAGTGGTCATTCATTTTCCCCTTTTTCTCTCTTCTGCCAGTTGTTAATGGTCATTCATTTCCCCATTTTTCTCTATTCTGCCAGCTGTCCCTAGCACCTTTCCCATTAAGGTATGTGAGAAGATCATGGGATATTTCTTTGCCCCTTTTTCTCTCTTTTGCTAGCTGTCCCTAGCACCTTGCTTTGCACTAAGGTATGTGAGAAGATCATGAGATATTTCTTTCCCCCACAATTACCCCCCCCCCCCCCCAAGCCCCTTTTCTTCTTTTCCATTTTCCGAGAAGAAAGGGGGCTTTGAAAAAGATCTTTTGTTTCCGCCGCCACTGTCGGTTCTTTTTGAACTCTCATTTTGGTCTAATGCTTGCATCGTCATGCTTAGCTATTAGTTAAGAAGGAGATCAGTGCAGCGTACCTAGTTTGGGCTCTTCCAAGTTAGGTTTTTATCCTTCGGTAAGAAGTAGTGGGCACTATGTCGCCCTTTAATTGCTAGGCGTTGGCCTTACTTCTGTGAGGTTGTTCCTAATAGGGAATGCCCTACCATGGATCCTTTATCCTTGGCACAGGAATAGTAGTAAGATAAATAGGCAAGATACAAACTTTCCAAATCCTTTAGTACAAAGAAGATTAACATTTTGATTCCGTTCTTGGCACAAGAACATAAACCACAAAAGTTTTATAAGTGATAAAAAGCTGATGAATTCTTTGGTATAAAGATCAGAAATAGAATTTCTTTAAATTCGCTTTGTTCCACGGCCTTGCCAGTGCCGTCCCTTGAAGTGTTTCCAGTTGATAAGCTAATGTTCTTCCAGCCGAGGTGACCCTGTATGGTCCTTCCCAGGTCGGACCTAGCTTGCCGTGACTGGGGTCTCATGCGTAGTCCAAGCAAAACATCGGAGCTCTAATTGAGTAGCCGAACTAAACTGCTCTGCTCGTCCTCAGATATAGATGATCCAACTATCCAGTACCGCTCCTGATCTTCTCTATTTACCAAAACCTTTCTCAGCTCCTCTACGGCCGACTTAATTATAGTTACTATTTTTGATCGGCCGATCTCTCCGAGCATATACCCGCCTCATCTGTCCATTTCGCCTTTCCTTTTATTACCGCGATCAGACAGCTTCTGGATGCTACTTGGTCTCCTCTGATTTTCGTGGTTTCTTTCAATGTCAGGAAGTGGATCCTTTGGTGATAGGTCGATGGCACCACCCTCATGCGATGAATCCATGTATGCCCCTATAATGTTGTTATAGGGATATGGCACATCTACCACCAGGAATTCCACGTCTAAGCGGATAGGACCGGCACCGACCTGCACAGTTACCACACCCATCGGTTGCACAGCTTGGCCACTGAACCCGAACATGGGTATCAAGGTCGGCCTTAAATCTAAGTGCTTTAGTCCGAGTTTATCAAACAGCTCGGTAAACATAATTTCTAATGAGCTTCCCGGATCTATGAGAATCCTCCATAGACCATACCCCTAAACTCATAAAGTTAGTACTAGGTCATCAATGTGGAGCTGGACCACATCTCGCAAGTCTTCATCTGAGAATGAGATCTCCGCTTTCCTTTGCCCAGACTTGTTTATAATGATCGGCTTGGTGCTCATCTGATACACCTCTTTCAAGTGTGCGGCCCTCTTTCTCTGGGTCCTAACCGACTGGGTCTTTAGAGATCGTCAGCGCCCCTTCAAAAGTTGCTCTTGTGGGTTTGGTACAACCCGTTCTTCTATCAGAGCCTTCTCCGAAGTCCCTTATTCTCTTTCTCCTGGACCTGTTATCCATTGTGCATGTCATCCTTGGCTCAGGCGCTCCCATGTCCTCTTCTAATTTGATGAACTCTTCGATTCTCTCCATTAGGTCCCCTTATGTGGTCGAGGATCGCTTAGTCAGTGATTGGCGGAGCTGACTCTCTTTTGGTAGTGCTAGCTTGAAGGTGGCCACTGCTACTTGCTCATTACTTCCCCCAACTTCATTATAGAGGCGCCAGTAGCGAGCACTGTACTCCTTCAGGCTCTCCGAGCTTTGCTTCTTAAGAGACAACAATGCTCCAACATCTTTCGGCTGTTTGGAGTTCGTAAAAAAACGTGTGACAAAAAAACCCTGCGGCCTCTTGGAAGCTGTGTATCGACCTTGGCTTAAGACGAGAAAATCATTTCAAGCCTAGATCTCCTAAGCTTGAGGGAAAGACCCTACACATCAGCGATTCATTTCCAATCCAAAGTGCCATGGAATACATGAAATGTTAGACGTGATTGGCAGGATTAGAAGTGTCATCATAGGTCCTCAGCTTGGGGGTTGAGAATCGCCGAGGTGGGTCTGCTTTCTCTATCTCCTCTGAAAAGGGATATATGAAGTTCTGTGCACTTCCCAAGTACCTTGCACGGAAAATGATTTCCTGACGGGGTCTCTGATTTGCTAATGCCCTCTCGATCAAGACTTGTACCTCTTCCTCACCAAGCATCCGCGGAACTGTCTTTTTTCTTGGAAAAGCTACACTTTTGATGCCTCGAGTTTGGACTTCCGACTCCTCCTCCCTTCGTGGTAAGGAGCTTGAAGTCCTACTTCATCTCTTGCTTTATGCTTAGGTTGGGTCCGCCTAAGTTTTGATTCAGAATGGTGACTTCTGGGCCCCTGCACCTCGGTGCTACCTCGGCGCTCCAATTTTCGGATTTTATGAGCGATTTCCAAACCTTTTCGAGCGTCCTCCGCACTCCAGGGACGTCCATGCACCTCCTTTGCTGCCTCCAATTCCAGCAGCAGACAGTTGAGCTTTTCCTCTTGCTGCTTCATTCCCTATGTCAGGTCTCGAACAACTTCTTTGCAAGACTGCTCCAGGAGAACAAATGTTTCCCGCGGTGGAACTAACACTTGGTGTTCATGACCTTGCCTCTGGTGGGGTCCTTTTTGCAATTTATCCACAGATGGTGAGTTCATGGCTTGGCTTGGGTCGGCGCGGTATACCTATGACTGGATCTATCCTTTTTTGCATGGAATGGGGTTTTTTCGATCACTATTTGTGTACGGAACATATTCAACTTCTGGGCCACCGGAGTGGTTGACTACAGGATCCTTTCCCGGGTGACTTCATCACCCTTTGTCCCGGGTTGCCTCTATGTGAGACTGAGAGCGTCCAGCTTGGTGCTGTGATACGAGACCAAGCTCTTGGTCCACCATATTTATCAACAAAAAGTAGCGTTAGTGGATGATTTTCCTTTTTCGCTTTCCACAGACGTGATGGAACAACGCTTCCGCTCGGTTCTACCAAGGTCGGCGGACGTGGGAGTCCATTTGGGTCCGACCCTTTCGTAACCGGAAGGGGGGCAGAGGCGTGCATCAACATTTCTTTTGTGTGGGTGTGCCATATTTTCTATTTTACTTGAAATTGCAAGTGGTGATCTGGAGATCAACCTTCGCAAGTAAAAAGGAAATCAACTTCTTTCAAGTTTTCCATTGCACATATATTTAAGAAAAGAGACATTTTCTTGATTTGCCGTGAAAGGCGATTTTTTTGGCATTTATAGTCGATTTTGGCGTTTATAGCCGATTTTTGGCGTTTATAGCCGATTTTGGCGTTTATAGCCGATTCAGGGCATTTAATCGCCATGATGGAAGGAGTTTCATGGGTTAAATGCCATGAATCTCTTGACTTGTAACTCCCGGATGCTTGCTTCTGATTGGTCCGTCCAAAGAAATGGATTAATGACTGTAATAAAGCTAGTCAATTAATCGCATTAAGTGGTCACCGAGTAGTTGAAGAGTCGCGGGCCGTGCCGCGTCTTTTGGGATTCTTCTGGCGATGATCATCGATGGATCTTCATGTAGGTCGACATTGGATGACCATGTAACTTCAGGTGTTGGTTGCCAACAGCGGGTCGGTGCCATCTATCCTGTCGATTTCTCGATCGATCGGGTAGAAAACACACTTTTTTTGGTTGACCAGTTGGCGGTCAATGTTGATTTCGATACTCTTGATGATTAACCCGTGTTTTTGGTGGATGTCAGAGGATTTTGTCTCAAAAGTATGAATTTTGAAAAATACCAGAGGCCGGACGCTTCAAATCGCGAAAAAACGACGAGAAACGGGGTTTCCGGGGCCCACCGGGCGATCCCGGGCCCTAGGGTCGCAGTTTTATGTCTGTTTTTACTGTTTTTTTATTCTTTTTTCTTCTGTATTTTTCCTTGACATTTTTGATCATTTATTGGCCTGATTTCCCTATAGAAAACCTGATGAGAATCCTTGCATTTTATTTTGCAAAGTTTCCAATTTTATGAGAAAGCCGAAGACTTTGTTGCGCAGAGCTGCCGATTTTCCGTCAGAAGCTAAAACTGGGCCAACGATGTCGGAATGACCTGAAATCTGGGGTGACGCCTGCTGAGCAATAAATAAGACCAACCATAGGCTTTTGTTTGATTTTTGAAGCCGTTTGGGGCCCTATCACCAGTAGACTTGCTTTTGTCGCGATAAAGATGTCGCGGCTTGATGTGCGGTCAACCGATGTCCGATTGACTTGAAATTTGACAGGGAACCTATTGGAGTCATTTTAAGATGATATATAGGCTCTGTCTTGTAAACCACGGTCCCGGGGAGCTTCGCCGCCGAAAGGCCTGATTTGGCTTCCGAGCGTCAAAGTATGGTCAAATGTTGTCGAAATAACCTGAAATTTGACATGTAGCCCTTTGTAAGCATTTTGAAGCCGTCCATGTGCTCTATCTGATGAGTGATGGCCTTGGTGTTTCTCACCGCCGAGAAGTTTGATTTAGCTGCTCGAGGGTTGATATAGGGTCAAACGTTGTCGGTTTCACTCGGAACTTGACGTGGAGCCTTTTGGATGTATTTTGAGACCATCCATCGGCTCTGATCGAAGATTTGGTGTCTTCGATGCTTTCGTCGCCGGGAGCTCCTTTTCAGCTGCCGGAGAAGCGAAGTTAGGCCAAATGATTTTGAAATGGCCCGAAACTTCTTGTGTACTCCTCTTTTGGCTGTCTTGAAGGATCTTGCAGTTTTTTGTTTGATTATGACAAGATTTGATTTTTTGGAAGTAGCATTGCCTATTTATAGTAGGTTGCGACTTCATGTAGCTCTTTGGATCTTGAAGAGGCAAAGTGACATTTTTTGGTGTCAGCAAATGCCCCCTCGAGGTACAGTGACGAGTTGCTTGACTTTTGTAGTCGATGTGCCTCGAAGAGATTTGTGAAGGAGAGCCTGTGACTTGACCAAGAGTCTTTGAGTAGTCTTTCTTTTTGGTATTTGTAGCCTTTTGAGCTTCCAGGGGAATTTTATGGTAGTGAAAGGGATCACGTACCATCTCGAGGTAAAGTTTTGAAGATGACATCAGGGATGTGAATTTGGGTTTTGACTTTATGACCTAACAGGCTGTGTGTGGCAGGTTAGGGGGTCGGGTTTGGTTTTGACCGTGTGACCCAACAAGCTGTATGTGGAATGTTGGGGGATCAATTCTGATCTTGTGACCTAACAGGCTGTATGTGGCAAGTTAGGGGATCAGGTTTTGGTTTTTGGTTTTGGTCTTGTGACCTAACAGGCTGTATGTGGCAAGTTAGGGGACCAAGTTTTGGTTTGGATTTTTGTGGAATGTCAATTTCAAGATTTTGGCTCAATTTGGTAGATGAGGCTGGATGGTTTGATTTTTGGAAGCTCATGGGGCTTGGAATTCTCTTTGTATAGTCCAATCAACTTAAAAGAGGCATGGAACCGTTTTTGTATGCTCTTGGTAAGAGGGATTTCTCTTTTACTAAAAGCCCAAATTTTTTATTTTTTTTTGCATGCCTAGGTGGTCAAACCTGGCTCATATGGGCTAACCCATGGGACCTTAAGCTTTTGAAATGACTTAGATCTCATATGGTGTCATTTTTGTATAGGATATCCAAAAATATCTCCTTTGGATAGAGAATATCTGAGAATATCTTTACTTGGAGAGAATCTCTCATGTTCCCTTTATTTTGGGAGAGAATATCTCATGATATCTTTCTTTTGGGAATAAATCCTTCATTGATCCTATCTTTTGGGAGAAAATCTCTCATTGATTTCTTTTTGGGAGAAAATCCCTCAAGATATCTTTATTTTGGGAAAGAATCTTTCTAATATCTTTCTTTTGGTAAGGTTACCAATTAGTAACACTTACCTCTTTCTTCTTTCCTTCTTTGGTTTGCTTTCTTCTATAAAAGCAAAGAGGAGGTTGTATCTCTTGCTCTTATTACTTTCTTTTGCAACAATCCCAAGAGGGCTTCAAGACCAAGAATTCTCCTTCTTCAAGATCTTCAAGACTTTTCTTCTTCTTCTCCATCAATGGCTTCAAGTAAGTGAAGGAAACCGCGATTCAGATCTGAAACTTCTCATAAAGAGACTACTATGGCTGATGCAAAGCATGACAGATTTTAAAAAATCTGATTTCTGCACTATGCAGCGGAAATCAGCGATAAAGAATCGCATAGAAACTCCATTAAATCGTGATCAACATGTGTTTAATTAATAGAGATGATAGAAGACTATTACCTCGAAGATTTGTAGACTTCAAATCTCTGAAAAAATAGATCCAAAGGCCCGAACTCAGACTTGCAATTTGCAAACAAGTTGCTGGAATTTTCTGCACTAGTATTGCCTTTGATCTTCTCCTCTATCTCACTTCCAAATCTGATTGGCTAAGATGGTGGGATCTTAATCTAGGAAACAAGAACTATTTCTCCAAGGGAAAATCTCAGACCTTAAGCTCTTAACTATCAAGAAGAGAACCTACAAAGGGCTGGGCGTGTGGCTCTCTTAGTGTCTAACAAAGTGTTGGACGTCCATGGGGATGCTTGGTTTCTTTTATAGAAACTTTTTGGAAACCTTTCCCATAAAGTTATCTCTCCTTATTCTAATTGATGTCCAAAAAGGAAAGACTTATTTCCTTTAAGAAACACTCCAATTAGAAAAGGAAACTAAAAGGAACTTTCCATACAATTAGTAATCCTAGTTGTAGAACACTTACTAATTTTAAGTTCCTAATCCAAAAAGGAAACTAACTCATAGGAATACTAATCCAAAGAGGAGTCCAACTTTCCAAGTAGAGAGTCCTACTCAAAGTTGGAAACCTTACCCATGGAAATCCTATTATGGACGTCCCACATATCAATGCACACCATGGCCCACATACAATTTATCTAGAGTTAAATTCATGTATGCCATCAAAGGCCTATTTGAATTTAAACTCAAAATTATTTTTCCACTAAAATAATTCATCCTTATGTTATCTAAACATCTTAGGAAACCATGCCAATCTTGGTAAGTGACTAGAGAAGGGACCAAAAGACATATTTGCCATTGGCTCCCAAAATGACCAAAATGTCTATGCTAAACCCATAGCAACATTAAGACCATTTTAACCTTAACTCATTCCACTAAAGAGTTATGGTTGAACTCCAAGGACAAATATATAATATAATAAGCTCGTCATAAAATGACGGTTGTCTTCGACCTACTAAGTGTAATGACCTGAATGCCCCTCTATGTAACATCCATAATCGAGTCAGGTTATCATATGTACTATCAACCTTCCCGATTACATCTAAACCTTAGAACTTCATATCCTTAACATAATCATCATTCGAATATCATTCTCTTGATCCAGGGAGCGACCCACAAGTTCAATATCCATATGGAACATCCATATACTAAGATCTTAGATTTTGATGATTAATCGGATAATTCTATGGGGACGATTATTCCATCATCAGATGGCATAGATTCTATATTGCATCTGCACGTCCCAACTGATCAAGTCCGAGTACCCAAAACACAGAGCTGTTGACCCATGAAAAAGAATCTCACCCATAGTGAATTAAAGCACAAGAACTTGACTTCGTCAGTTCATCCACAAATGCTCAAGATTAAGAGCACCGGTTACTTAGTAGCATGAGGTGACTTGATCTCTTTTCTGTGATAGTACTATTTTAGAGATCACACCTACAATGGTCCTGTTCAATGCATGACACATGCACTAATGAGATAGATCCGGGAAAGCCCTCCCGTGACTTAGGTATGTCACCCTATATAGGAGAGTATCTCATTATAACTTCCACCAAGATGAAGTGCCCAGCTCCATCTTTCAGTTATGAACAAATATGATGTTTCCAGTTGTCCATGAATTAGACCTATCTGTGTGTAGACACTACACACCTAATTCATTTACTAGAAACAATGGGCCTTACACAACCATACATATATACATGTTTAAGCATAAAAGAGTCTTTCCATTAAATAGCCAGTAAATATCCAGTAACAAAAGATGAGAGTGCAGCTAGTGGGCTTTAGGGCATACACCAATCCCAACAGTAAGTTCCCTTTTTCAAGAAAACCCCATTGTAGGAAAAAAAAGTTCTTTTTTTTGTTTCTTTCTTTTCTTTTCTTCTTCTTTTTTTTTCTTTTCCACGTGTTTGCTTCTTTTCTTTTTTCACACGTTTTTTTTTTTTGCTTTCTTTTTATTTTCTTTTTTTACATTTTTTTTTGTTTCTTTTGTGGGCCGTACGGACAGATCCGTACGGATCTGGCCGTACGGCCATGTGGCCTGTGGGCCAGTCCTTTTTTTCTTTTCTTTTTTTGTTTTCTTTCTCTCTCCCTTTTTTTGAGAAAGTTTTCTATTTTTTTGTTCTTTTCTTTCTCCCCCTTCTTTTTTGAGAAAGTTTCTTTCTTTTTTTTTTTTTGCTCATCATGATAATGCATTTTTTTCGCAAACCAAGATGTTCATGCATGTATATTATTTGTAAATTGAATTGTAGCATGATGTGATAGCATACCTAAAAGTTTTCGCAAAATTTGGGAATTTGGAGCCCGCAGCGATGTTGAGCCCTTCCTGATTTTGCGAAGACTTTGAGGTTTCGAAAGTTTGGAGTTTTGGAGCTCGTAGCAATGTTGAGCCCATCTTCAAGCTTTCTATTTCTTTCGGGATTGTTCTTTTTCTTCAGAATTGCCCCAGAGTCATGTCAAAATTTTGCCAGATTTTTTTTAACGAAATTCTGTCATTTTGATATTTGATTTTTTTCTTTTCCAACTTTTGCAGGTGGTTCCTCCAGAACGAACAAGGGTAAAGAGCCTGCTACAAGCATACCTCGTCGATCTGCTAGATCTTCTAAACCGGCCGTTCAGCAGGCCTTTGAGAAGATCCAGTATGTTGAGAGAAATCTGGAAGAATGCGACTCCCTCAACCGAGATGAGATAAGGCAGCGACTGATCGCTCTCAAGGGAGAGGAATTCTATAAGATCATGGTAAGTAGTCGTCCATGGGTGATGGAAGATCAGAGTGTTTTACCCAAGCCTACCTTCTTCTTAGGTGATGCCGTCCCTGATGACATGACATACCAGAGGAGATATTTTCAGTTCTCTTTCACAGCAGATGGTGAGAAGAAGATTGTTGCTACCCGGTCGACGTTTGATCGCACCGTCTCGATCATGAGCCTTGCCCCCACGTGCTCTAAGAGGGAAGATCCTCCAAGCTGGGTGAGAAGGACAAATGTAATCAAGACCGGGGTTTTTGTTGGCAGTTCTCCTAGATATACGGAGAGGTCGCCTGTTGACATGGACCTGTTGATGCCATCCAGCGGCTACCAGGGTTCTGATTATCCGTTGGTAGATTTGAGACCGGTGGGCCTTGGTATTTTCAGCAGTGACGGCAGCAATTGGATAAAGCCTTTTCCACTTCGTGGCCGTTTCAATGCTGACTCCGAGTGGAAGTCGTGGACTGATTGCGCCCTACTGATTGGTGGCGCCGTTTTGAAGGAAGCCAGGATTTTTGATGCGGTCCGCGCCTTTAGGGAGACCGTGATCTTTTCTGACGAGGCCTTCATGGCTATGCTGGAATCATTTCTCCCACAAACCAATACCTTTGTTGTGACGAATGGTGAGATTGGTTTCTCTTTGAAGGAGCTGAGCGCCATTACTGGATTGCCCATCCTTGGCAAACTCTATGAGGAGTTTATCCTGATTGACAGCGTTCTTGAGGGGCAGTCTGAGGAGTTCAGGCTTCTGTACTTTCAGCTCGTCGCCTTCTATGGTTTTTTGAAGGAGAATGAGGGTTTGAAAGTTAGATCCAGCAGTTGGAAGAGTTCTAGCTCTTTGTTCCACAACTTTTTTGATAGCAGGGAGTCTTCTGATAGTGCGACCCAGGAAGCCAGGGCACATGATCAAGTTCAAAGAAGATCTTGGCTATGCAAGAAGAGTTGAGAGATTTCTGTGCGAATACAAATGCCATATGTCCTGACATTGCACTGCGGAGAGATCTCGTTGTTTACCTCACTTATTGGCTTGGTGAGGCTATTTTTACTGGAGGAGATGGAACGCACATCGGGCCGCATTGTATTTTTCCGGCTTGTCAGATGGCTTTTGGAGAGCAGCTTTGCTTTGGTGCCAGCTCTTTACTCCTACCTTTGTACCGAACTGCAGGCTGCTGCTTTTTTGGTTCGGCTTGGGCTTCCCATGAATGGGGTATTTTCAGCCCACATCTTTTATTCGTGGTACGTGTACCACTGTCCTGGTTTCCACCAGCTGGGTGCTGCACATGATGATGATCCTCTGATGATTCGGCTGGCTAAGGGCAAAGCCGTGTCCGAATCACTTTTGTTTGCCCGCATGAGGATCCGACGGTTCAGGGATGTCGAGATGGGGAAGAAGGCTTTTGATTTTGGTGCCTCCCGAGACTCTACCAGGGCGGGGTCGGGAATGCATTACTCCTTGATGAATGCAGAGAAGGAGTGGCTTTTCAGCATACGTGTCGGCGCGATGGTGTACCACATACATCTTTCGTCGACATCCAGCCGTATGTACCCTCTCGCTTTGCTTTGCAGTTGGGTTTTTCTCAAGGCATTGTTGGAGCGCCTTCAAGCATGGTGAAGCGCTTTGGAGGTTCACAGGACGGGAGAAATGCATGGGCTCTCTATAGTGCTGAAGACACTACAACTGTAATCTCTTATCCTATGTTGTTGACTTCCCGGACTGTCGGCTTTGCAAAGTGGTTCGCGGAGAGCTTTTTGGCATATCGGGAGCTTTCCAAGAAGGAGCTTGATGTGAAGCTGGCATCTGGAAAGGGCCTTGGAAAGTCAGATGGCGTCCGGCGAGAGGAAGTTTGGGCCTTCCTTTAGGGAGAGAAGCACAAGATAGGCTTTCTCGGTGACCAGGGCGTCATTGGTTCTGAAGCTATTCGAGAAATACCTGATGAGGCTTTATTGCAGCTAGAACAGGAGGAAGCCGAACTTGGTGCTTGGATGCAAGCGGCAGAGAGGCAAGCTTCCGTGGAGTCTACTGATAAGAGTAGACCATCCAGTGAGGAGTCAAGTGGAAAACTTGACTCTGACAGTGGGGCAGGTTCCTCTAAGAAGCGAGCCCGCAGGAGTAAGAGTAGGAGGAGTCATCATCGCAGTAAGGGGCAGCATGAGGACTCTGCTGACTTGGAAGTCCCTCTTACTATCAATGAGGATGTGCCAGTGGATGCTGACGAGCCTCCATAGAAGAGAAGCCGAGAAGAAGAGACCGTTGGTGAAGGTATGATTCTATCTTTTTCTCTTTCCATTTCTTTTCATGGGATTTTTCCATGTTCTGATTTGCTTCTTGTTTCTGCTTTTCTTTTTTTTTTTTAGCAGAGGAAGATTTGGCAATGCCCGAGGTTCCAACTGATGAGGTGGTGACGGATCCTGTCGGGGCATCTGAAGAAGAACCGATGGACTCTGGAGTGAATCCAGAATCTCCAATCGGTATGACTTCTTTTGCTTTCTTCTTCTTTTTTTTTGGTACCACATGTATTTTTTGGTACTCTTTTTTTTTGTTTTCCCTACGCTCACTTAAATCTTTTTGTGATGAAAGTAATTGCTAAATGGGATGCTTTTTTTTTATTTTCCCTATGCTTACTTAAATCTTTTTGTGGTAAAAGTAATTGCTAAATGGGATGCTCTTTTTTTTTTGTTTTCCCTACGCTTACTTAAATCTTTTTGTGATAAAAGTAATTGCTAAATGGGATTTGATCAAAAGCTTGTCATTTTGTGAAAATCTTTTGTCAAATGATTGTTTTGGCATGGAAGCCAGATTTTTATTTGTGGCATGGAAGCCGATTTTTGGCATGAGAGCCAGCTTTTTTGTGGCATTGATAGCCGATTTGTGGCATCGATAGCCGGTTTTGGTGGCATTGATAGCCGAGTTTATGGCATTGATAGTCGGGTTTTTTTTTTTTTTTTGAAAGCCAAAGTTTTTGGTTTGTGGCATTGATAACCGGTTTGTTTTGGTGGCATCTATAGCCGGTTTGTGGCATTTATAGCCTGTTTTGGTGGCATTTATAGCCGGTTTGTGGCATTTATAGCCGGTTTGGTTTTCAAAAATGTAAGTTTCGACTAAAAGTCACCTCCCTGCTGAATGTTCTTGCAAGTATCGATGGAATGTCGCATCCTTGCTCATTCGGTTGCGAGTATCAATGGAATGTCGCATCCTCGCGGATTTGGGTGAAAGTATCGATGGAATGTCGCATCCTTGCTTTTCAAAAATTTTGATTTTGCGGGTACTGACTTAATGTCGTTTCCCCACGATTTTTGAAATTTGTGGTTTATTCGAACCTTTGGGTTATGGATATCAACTGAAATGTTGCGTCTCCATGGTTTTTTAGGTTTTTTCGAACCTTTGAAATTTGGGTTGTGGATATCAATTAAAATGTTGCATCTCCACGGTTTTCGATTTTGCAAGTATCGACGAAATGTCGCTTCCCTGCGATTTTGGAAGTGTCGAACGTGGTTCGCATGCTTCCAATTTGTGCGAGTATCGACTAAACGTCGCTTCCCCGCGGCTTTTTGAAAAATCTTTTTTTTTGTTTAAAGACATGAGGGTCATAAGTTTTGACCTAAAACCATTTAGGCGGTAAAAGGTAGGGTGGACTAGGGTGGAAATCGCTGAATCCGGATTTTGTTTCAAACCATGAATCTTGAGTTCAAGGGTTGAAAATTTTGATCAAGTTAGGGAAAGGTTCCTAAACTTGGGTTTTTTTGAACAATGAAACGATGAAAGTAAGCATTGTTTAAATTTCTAGAAATTTCAACATTTGATATGAAAATTCTAAAAAAAGGTGGGTTTAGCGAGCGTGTACCTGGAAATCGGTTTTGGTCGTACGGGCATTGCTCTTACCCAATTGGGTAAGTCTTCAAGGGTAGTACCGCTTTAAGAACTTGCCGTTGATAGGCATCATACATCTGTCACCTTCCATGTTTAGGAGTGCGTATGCAACATTGGAGAAAACCTTGTTGATGACGTAGGGTCCCTCCCATTTTAGCTCAAATTTTCCTTTGGACTTGTGAGCGAAGACCATTGGTCTTTTTACCGCAAGAACCAAGTCACCCTTTTTGTAGGCACGTTGCCTGACCTTTTTGTCGAAAGATCCTGCCATGCGTGCTTGGTAAAGTTCAATGCTTTGTTGATCTTCGAGCCGTCTCTCATTGAGATTGTCTAGCTCATGGAGTCGCAATTTGACATTACTTTCTTGAGTCGTGTCATTTTGCAAGGATACCCTCAAGGAAGGAATTTGTACTTCCAAGGGCACGACAGCTTCGCATCCATAGACCAAGGAGAATGGTGTGCTATGGGTTGGTCCTCGAACGGTGGTTCAATAGGCCCACAAAGCTTCAAGCATTTTGTCGCTCCAGTCTCTTTTGTGACTAGAGACCATTTTTTGAGGATTTTGCAGAGTGTCTTGTTGAAAGCCTCTGCTAATCCGTTTGCTGCCGGATTGTATGGAGTCGAAGGACAGCTTTGAAATTTGTATTTGTCGCAGAACCTGTAGAATCGATGATCCTAGAATTGTGGTCCGTTATCATGGACGAATCTTTTGGGTATGCCGAAACGATAAATGATGTTGGTGCGCAGGAACTGAAGGACTGATGAGGTCTTCATTTCGTTGAACGCAAATGCTTCTGACTACTTGGAGAAATAATCCGTAGCGGCGAAGATGAAGCGATGACCTTTCCTCGAAGGTGGAGAAATAGGACCTATGATGTCCATACCCCAGGCTTCGAAAGGCCATAAAATCGCTGTAGGATGCAGCCATTCTGGAGGCATGTGAATGTAATCTCCATGAACTTGGCATTGTTGGCAGCGCTTAGCAAATTGCGTTGCGTCAGCTACCATGGTAGGCCAGTAATAACCTAACCTTTTTATCTGATCATAGAGCTTGGGACCAGCCTGATGAGCTCCACAAAGACCAGCATGAACTTCTTTGAGTGTTTCTTCAGCCTCTTGTTGTGACAAGCAGCGTAGAAGTACTCCATTGAAGGATTTCCTGTAAAGGATTTTTAAAGGAATATCCAAATGAAAGCTTGGGGTTCGTCTTTGGATGCTTACCCATTCTTTTGGATCTTCAGGTAGGATTCCGAACATAATGTAATCAATGAACGGATCCCTCCAGTCGCCGATTGAAGTTTGAAGGATTGAAATCCGATTTCCAACCACTTGGTGGCATTCAGCAACTGCTTGATGTGTGTTAACAGGAGGAATGATTCTTCTTTTGCACACTGTAATTTGCATGTTTTCCCCTTCCTGGATTGTCATAGATGCGGCAAGTCCCGCTAGGGCATTTGCACGTATGTTTTCACCTCTACAAATGTAGGTGATGTGACAGATGTCAAAATTTTGCAGAAGTGATTGTGCCTTGTTGTAGTAAGGCAGCAAATCTGGCTTCCTGACTTCAAATTTCTGATTCATCTGGTTGACGATCAGTTGAGTGTCTCCAAAGACTTCCAGCATGGTGATACCGGATTCGATGGCGAGTCCCAATCCTAGGATCAGAGCTTGATATTCAGCTGCATTGTTTGTGCATGGTTCCAGTAGCGAGAAAGCGTGTGGAATCATATATTTGTCGGGGCTAACAAAGAGGATACCAACTCCCGAGATCAGTTGTCTTTTTTCATTTGTCCTGGTTGCACCGTCAAAGTACATGTCCCAGGAGGCATTTTGTGAGAAAGTCTCCACATTGTAGACTGGTTCGTCTGGGAGATCATCTCTGAGTAGAGAATCTTTAGGCAATGGAAGCTCTGCGAGGAAGTCCGCTAGAGCTTGCCCTTTGATTGCCTTTTGTGGTACATACCTAATACCAAATTGTGACAGAAGGATGGACCATTTTGCCAGCGAGCATTGAGAGAACCTGCCTTTGTGATGAGGACCTTCAAGAGGTTGACCCTCGAGACTAGGTAGACTGTGTTGAAAAGCAAGTAGTGACGCAGCTTTTGTACGGCGAACATCACTGCAAGACATTCTTTTTCGACTAGAGAGTATCGATGCTCTGCACCTACTAGCATGCGGCTGAGGTAATATAGAGCAGCTTCTTTTCTTTGATCATTTTCTTGTGCAAGCAGAGCTCCCAAAGAATGATCAAGGGCTCTTGTGTACAAGATGAATGGTTTTCTAGTGGTAGGAGCAGCTAACACTGGAGGTTTTGTCACGTATGACTTGATATCTTGGAAAGCAGCTTCACAGTCAGCATCCCAGACAAAGTTTACACCTATTTTCATCAACCGGGAGAATGGACGACATTTCCCCGAAAGATTGGAGAAGAACCGTCTGATGTAGGCCAATCTCCCTTGAAGCCCTTTGAGTTCTCTCAAGGTTTTTGGAGAGGGCATTTCTAGAATGGCTTTGACTTTTTGGGGTCAAGCTCTATTCCAGCTTTCCGAACTAAAAATCCGAGGAACTTACCTGAGGAGACGCCGAAGAAGCATTTCAAAGGATTCAATCGCAGTTTGTGTTTACGAAGCCAGAGGAAGACTTCTCGAAGGTCTTTGAGATGATCTTCTTTCCTTTTGCTTTTGACGGCGAGGTCATCAACGTAACATTCAAGTGTCTTGTGCTGCATATCTTGGAATATTTTCATCATAGCCCTCTGATATGTGGCACCAGCATTTTTCAGACCAAATGGCATGACAGTGTAACAATACACGCCAAATGGGGTCCGAAAAGATGTATGTTTTTCATCTTCAGGATGCATCTTTATCTGATTGTAGCCAGAGAAACCATCCATGAATGTCATTCGCTCGAATCCACAGGTATTATCAATCATTACCTCTGGTATAGGGAACGGGAATTCATCTTTTGGGCATGCGCCATTCAGGTCTCTATAGTCAATATAGACCCTGATTTGCCCATTTTTCTTTGTCACGGGGACGATATTGGCCAACCATTTAGGATGTTGTTCCTCACGGATGAAGCCAACGCTTTTGAGTTTTTGAACTTCTTGTTCAATTTTATCCATCACATCTGGACGGAATCTTCTTTGGCCTTGCTTGACAGGCTTGATGTCTTCTTGAAGATTGAGTTTGTGGACCGCTATTTTGGAATCTAAGCCAGCCATTTCAGCATAAGACCATGCAAAGCAATCAACGAACTCACGAAGAAAGGCGATATACTCGGGTAACTCATCATCCTTTATATTCTTACTTATGAATATAGGACGTGGGTAATCTGGTGTTCCCAAGTCTATCTTTTGAGCAGGATCTTCTGTTGGAAGGTTCGAAGGTGGCTCCTCCATAATATTTTCGGAGGCTTCCAGCTTAACGAAACCTTCTGGGGTTTCAAGGGCATTTCCAGACCAAGGTTTTGTTCCTTTCCATAGGTCTTCTTGATCGGTAATTTTCCCAAGGCTTGCTATGAGATGATCCCAATCGCCTGTTGAAACAGGGTCGAAGTAGGCTACTTCTTTTGGAGATGAGGGTTCTTCTAGGTCAAAAGACCATACGTCTGTGCCATCGAACAACTCCTCTTCATTTTCGGAGAAATCGTGCCAATTGGATGAGCTTCCTAGATCTTTGTCAGGTGACTCATCAAAGAGATATCCAGGGAGATCGATGTCTTCATGGACTTGAGATGTTGAGGCTTAGTCAGTATATTGACTTTTAAGCTTTTGTGTCAACTATCTCAGGGGAGTGTCAGGATCATACCCTAACCCGTGTGAAGACTTTTCTACATAGCCGTAGAGTCTCCAATCTTCCAGCTGGCTTTTGGTCAAGACGGGCCCCAATGGCGTGAGAATACCGCATCCTTCTCCCAAACCGACTGGGTTTTGAGCGTCATAGCCCATTTTCTTCATAATAGCTTATGCCACAGATATATATAAGGATAGTTGAGGCATACATTCATTTTGGAAAGGTTCAAGCATGGAGTCTGATGAAGAAGCATCCGATCTATGGAAGAAGATCGGCTTTTCCTTTGCTGAAATTGCTGGAACAACGAAGGAAGCTGACGTAGGATCAGCTATGTCAGAAGTTGTCTCCATTGGAGTAAGAGCAGGCTGAACTTGCGAGTGTCAGCTTGGCTTGACGATTGTTGACACCAAAAATGTCACTTTGCCTTTTCAAGATCCAAAGAGCTACATGAAGTCGCAACCTGCCATAAATAGGCAATGCTGCTTCCAAAAATCAAATCTTGGCAGAATCAAACAAAAACTGCAAGATTCTTCCAGACAGCCAAAAGAGGAGTACACAAGAAGTTTCAGGCCATTTCAAAATCATTTGGCCTAACTTCGCTTCTCCGACAGCCAAATCAGGCCTCTCGGCGGCGAAGCTCTCCGGGACCATGGTTTCCAAGACAGAGCCTATGGATCATCTTAAAATGACTCCAATAGGTTCCCTGTCAAATTTCAAGTCAATCGGACATCGGTTGACCGCACATCAAACCGCGACATCTTCATCGCGACAAAAAGCAAGTCTACAGGTGATAGGACCCCAAACGGCTTCAAAACTCAAACAAAAGCCTATGTTTGGTCTTATTTATTGCTCAGGAGGCTTCACACCAAATTTCAGGTCGTTCCGACATCGTTTGGCCCAGTTTCAGCTTCTGACGGAAAATCGGCAGCTCTGCGCGACAAAATCTTCGGCTTTCTCAGGAAATTGGAAACTTTGCAAAATAAAATGCAAGGATTCTCATCAGGTTTCCTACAAAGAAATTAGGCCAATAAATGGTCAAAATGTCAAGGAAAAGTACAGAAGAAAAAAGAATCAAAAAACAGCAAAAACGGACGCAAAACGGGGCACGAAAGGGGGAAAACCCCCCCAGGGTCGGGGTCGCCGGGAAGGCCCCGGAAACCCCGGTTTTCGCCGTTTTTTCGCGATTCGAAGAGCCCAGCCTCTGGTACTTTCCAAAATTCATGCTTTTGAGACACCAAGTCCTCTGACATCCGTCCAAAACACGGGTAAATCATCAAGAGTATCGAAGACAATATTGATCGCCACCCGGTCAACCAAAAAAAGTGTGCTTTCTACCCGACCGATCGAGAAATCGACAGGACAGATGGCACCGACCCGCTGTTGGCAACAAACACCTGAAATTACATGATCATCTGATGTCGATCTACATGAAGTTCCATCGATGATCATCAACAGAAGAATCCCAAAAGACGTGGCACGGCCCGCGACTCTTCAGCTGCTCGGCAACCACTTAATGCGATTAATTGACTAGCTTTATTATAGTCATTAATCCATTTCTTTGGACGGCCCAATCAGAAGCAAGCATTCGGGAGTTACAAGTCAAGAGATTCATGGCATTTAACCCATGAAACTCCTCCCATCATGGCGATTAAAGGTGATTAAATGCCCTCAATCTCCTCCGGCCAATCAGAAGCCAAGAAAAAGGAGTTACAAAATAAACAATTCAATTTTGTAACTCCTCCCATTATGCGGCTTAATGACAATAAAAGCCCATAAACCCACCTAAAAGGCTACCTAAAAGCCTATAAATAGGAGGGCTCTCCAAGAAGAAAGGACATCAATAAAGAACACACAACATCAACAGACAGCAGACAGAAATCCAGAGAAAGGAAAAAGAGAGAAAACTCTGCGGAAGTTCTACACCGGCCACCGTAACAAGGTGACAAAAGTCCCTTGGGGGGTACCCCCCCCCCCCAAGGTCCTTGCCTTCTCCTCCTGCCTCCAATGGCTTAGATATGGCTTTTCAGCCCGTCTACTCGGCTTTTTATTGGACATAGGACCTTCCTTTGGTCTTTGTCCTCTAAAAACCTGAGGTTATAGCCAAGCCAAGCGAATCAATAGCATCCTCTGTTCTCATCTGCATGGATGATGGCGAAGCCCACATATGGCTTGCGACCGTCAATCTAAACGAGTCCCCCACAATCTCCTGAGAAGTTAGATCCTCCTTTTCTTGCTTTTCATTGTAGTTTGTATTTTTTTAAAAGAGACAAAAATCACAATTCTTGTCTTTCATTGTTGATAAGGATTGTAAATCGGCTATAAATGCCAAAATCGGCTATAAATGCCAAAAATCGGCTATAAACGCCAAAATCGGCTATAAATGCCAACAAAATCGCCTTTCACGGCAAACCAAGAAAAGTGTCTCTTTTCTTAAATATATGTGCAATGGAAAACTTGAATGAAGTTGATTTCCTTTTTACTTGCAAAGGTTGATCTCCGGATCACCACTTGCAATTCCAAGTAAAAATAGAAAATCTGGCACACCCACAAAAAAAAAAAGAAATGTTGATGCACGCCCCCCTTTGCCCCCCGGTTACGAAAGGGTCGGAACCAAACGGACTCCCACGTCCGCCGACCTCGGTAGGAACCCCGGGCATCCGGGAGCGCGGTCCATCAAGCTGGCATCACCCGGTGGGACTCGTTTATTTGAGAACACGATGCTAGAAATGAAATATTTGTATATCATATATTTTGCTCTATGCTTATATTTCTTTTCTCGATTCCTTGGCTACTTTATAATTGGTGGCCTATGTTGAATTCCGCATAAAAAAAAATGAGATGAGATTTTTTGTTTGGAAATTTCTAATTCTTTGAATTTATTTCCACTCTTTCTCTTTTCAAAAAAAAAAAAAAAAACGAAAAAAAATCAGATTTTTCATTTTTGGATTCAAAATTGAGAAACTTTGATCCTTTCCCTTCTGGGCACTGGCGCTCGCGGAAATCGCCGAGACCGTGTTCGGATCGGGGGTTGGGCCATTGTTTCTCTTCGATGAGTTCATTAAAAATCTAAAAATATATATATATATATATAAAATTTTAGATTTCTCAATTTGGATTCAAAATTGAGAAACCTTGATCCTTTCCCTTCTAGGCACTGGCGCTCGCGGAAATCGCCGAGACCGTGTTCGGATCGGGGGTTGGGCCATTGTTTCTCTTCGATGAATTCATAAAAATAAAAATAAAAAAATATA
Organism: Litsea cubeba; assembly: GCA_012931725.1. NCBI lineage: Eukaryota > Viridiplantae > Streptophyta > Magnoliopsida > Laurales > Lauraceae > Litsea > Litsea cubeba. The sequence continues at coordinate 125,882,322 of CM022945.1, read as the reverse complement.
AAAAAAAAGACATAGACCACTAAGGTTAAACCAACTGTGTTCTTTGATCATGGTTGATTCAAAGAAAAGCCTTGTCCAGAGTGTGGAGACAGCTTGACTGTTCTAGGCAAGGGTCCTCCAAACGGGTTCAGTAAGTAATCCTTCCCTTACCTGGGGGCAATTCTATCAATCAAGATTTCATAAGACCGGGTTAGGAGGCCTATGTGTACTCTCTCGTCTTTTAAATAAATTTTTTTTCAAAAATAAAATTTTTAAAAATAAAAATTTAAAATAAAAAATAAAAAATAAAAAAAAATTTTTCAAAAAAAAAATCTTAAAAAAATAAATAAAAAAATTAAAAAAAAATAAAAAATAAAAAAAGAGAAAGATTTAAAAAAAAAAAAATCTTCAAAAAATCTTCAAAAAAAAAAAACTTCCGTCATTTTGGGTTTAGATTAGAGAAATCTTGGTCTTCTCCTTTCTGAGCACTGGCGCTCGCGGAAATCGCTGAGCCCGTGTTCAGATTGGAGTGCCTTTTGCTCTCTTTGATGAACCCGATATTGGCCTTTCAAAAAAAAACTCGTCATTTTTAGATTCAGATCCGAGAAATCATGGTTCATTTCTTTCTGAGCACTGGCGCTCGCGGAAATCGCTGAGCCCGTGTTCAGATTGGAATACCATCTGCTCTCTTTGATGAATCCAATCTTGACCTTTCAAAACAGAGAATCTCATCTCATAGATGCGGTCTCAAAACATTTGTGTCTAGCGGTACTAGTACGCCCTTTCAGGGTCTACTGTATTGCGACCGGCACATCTGTAACTCCAACTTTATATTCTTCTTACCTCGAGCAAGCTCTGCTTCTCGATAAGTCGAATTTAAGTTCACAATTTCTTCTAGCAGTCACTGGGATGCCCATTCTGGGCTTACCATACCTGCGATCAGAACAATTGTACCTTCTATGGCATTTTGCCTTCCTCATATTGCTTGGGTCATCTACCTCGAGCAATTTGAAAAGACGAAATCATAGAACTTCCCATTTATGATCATTATATTCTTGTGATTACTAATGGATGTGGTCTTGTTTCAGAAATTTTCGAAAACTAACAATGGCAGCTTCACTAACCATTACTTTCGACGAAAACAAGCACCAACTCATGCTTTAAGAGAAGCAAACCACGCGCACCTACAAGCGCCCCATCAGCTGCCGAAGTGTCAACTCCCTCGGCAACTCTCTGAACTCCGAGTCGACCTCGACTCCCCGGACTATCGTCTTTGGGACGCTGGGACCATTCCCACTTCCCGAAGAACAAACTGCTCCCTCCAAGAAGCAGAAACTCGCCACTCAACGTGTCACTACCATGACACCAAAGGCAAGCACCAGAAGGCCTGAAGCCCGTGGCAGCCCCACGAAGCCTCAACCTGCAAACAACCAGGTCTACTCCAAGACTTGGTCCCCAAGACCTTCACTAAAACAGAGAAGGTCCCGAACATCCACCAAGCCAGCATTCCTGGCCCCACTAAAGGAGAACCAATTCTACCCTCTTGCTTACATGAAAGAGGGGAGACCCATCTCCAACCTGACTTCCAAGTCAACCCAGCATGAGCCGGCTTGTTCCTACAAGCCCAAAATCAAGTCATGCATCACAAGGCCTCCACAAGCACCTGCTAAGGCCTACAAATTTGCAGTTCGACCCTTCATCTCTACAGGGGCCGAACTTCAAAAATTCAAAGCTTCGCTGCAACTGGCGAAGGATAGGGTTCGCATCCTATCCTTGCCCAGCTACAAAGAAGACAGGCTCGGCTGCTGCGCCCGAGGGAGCACATCCTTCGTCGTCAAAGCCCAGTCAGAGCTGACCGAAGCTCAAATTGCTCGTCGTATACGCCGCCGCGCGTCGTACCGACAAAAGAGACTAGAGAAGCAAAGGACCCAGCCTCCCACACTTCAAGTCTCTCCCAAATGGGTCGAAAAAGAAAGACCCAACCAAGTTGCTGCAGTCCATATGGTTGGAAAAACCAGAAGGCGCCAAAAATCAGCAACAAAAATCCATGTCCGACGTCTAATGACCCGCAGCGTCTCAAGGACAAGAAGACATTCAGAAGAATCCCCTGCTCCTTCAAGCAAAGGACAGCAGAGTGATCCTTCCTCAAGCTCCTCTTCAAAAAGAATGAGCCCCAGCTCAGTCACCAGGACAGTTTCTTCGTTCGAATCACGAAGGATGAATGTCTTGGCTACAAATTCTGAGCCACCACCCCGCAATCCACCTCCAGAAGATGCGATCACCCGCATCCAGCAGTTGGAACAGGGCCAGCAGAGGATTGAAACTCTGATGGAAAACCTTCTCCTCGCCTTCCAAAATCAGGCGAACAATGAACCTCCTCCGAATCATCAAGATGACGAGGTAAATAGAGAAAAAAATGAGTCACGCGCCCTTACCAAAAAGGACGTAGACGGTATCCTCGCCAAAGCAAAAGAAGAGGATATACTTAAGGAGCATGGGATCAAGCCACCATATCCCTTATGGATGGACTCGGTCCCGTTCCCCACCAAATTCAAGCATCCTACTCTCCAAACATATACGGGGAAAGGATCAGCTAGACAGCACGTCATCCACTTCAAGATCCTGACGGGAGCTATCGCGGATCAAGATGCACTCAAGATTCGCCTCTTTGCAAGTACCCTAAAAGGTACGGCCTTCGATTGGTACTCCACTCTGCCGGAGGACTCAATCCAAAACTGGGCCATGCTAGAGACACGCTTCCTGACTCACTTCAAAGGTGAAGATCACCCCGCTACTATGGCTCAGCTGTGCAGCCTAAAACAGGGGGAGAATGAATCAACATATGACTTCATTCACAAGTGGAAAGCAATGGCATACAAATGCTCTGATGTATTGCCACAAGCGTCGCTAGTCGACATCTGCCGAAACAACATGAGAGCCAGAATCCGCTCCATGATCATCGGCAACAAATCAAAAAACCTGGGAGAACTCCTAGAAGCTTCCATGGAAGCTGAAACGGTGATTAAAGACCTCAACAGTCAGAAATCATCAAGAAAAGAGCCAACCGCCATTGCAACCTCTAAACCAAAGAAGAAAGAGGTCCTCAATGTGCAGACCAAGTCAGCTCCTCAGCCACCAAAGAAAGCTGAAAACAAAGCTGTTGGTAAGAGACCTGAACTCTCAGACGCCTTCAAAGAACGAGTAGAGAAGAAATACCCGTTTGATGAAGATGTTGATGAAATCTTCGGGGCTCTTGTGGCAAACGGCAAGCTCACCTTGCCAGAACCAAAAAGACCGGGTGATGTTGGCAAAACCAACGATCCTCGGTACTGTCCATACCACCAGATGATCTCGCATCCTCTCAATCAATGCTTCGTTTTGAGAGAGAAAATAAATGAGATGTGGAAAAACGGAGTCATCACCTTTGACAAAAACTATGGGTCTGCCTCCGTCAACATGGTGACATGTGGACAAACATCAAGATCACCGAAGAAGAAGATCACTACTTCCTTCAAGGTGATAAACTCAATCGAAGCATCCGAGGAACTGGTTCCTTACCCGACACCAGACGGACAACCGATATGGGTACATCCCGATCTCCTGGAAGATGAAAATTGGGAGGTCGTGAAAACAAAGCCTACAGCTCAACAGCGAAGGCAGGCTAGGAAACATCTCCTCAAGCTCAAACGGCAAGAGAAGACCCAGCCAAAACTACAGGTCAAAGAAAAGGCAGAGGCTTCCTCTACCGCTTCACTGGAGGTAACAAAAACATCCCTTCCAGAGACTTCAAAGGGGGTAAGGAAATTCACTCTCAGTGATTTCATGCCACCTCAATTCAAAGAAGCCATGCAGGAGACATCATACTCTTGCAATTCGGTAGTTGGATTCTCCATTGATGGATACGAGTCCAGCGACACCGATGATGGATTCGAATCCAACTACACAGATGAGTGGGAGGAATCCCTTGAAACAGGAGAATATCTCTCCGATGAAGAATGGGTTTCTGAGTCTCATCTTATGCCAGTAATCTGGTATAACCCCCTACAGCCACAAGGATCCTGGTCTGATGATGAAGAAGACCAAGAAGCTGTACAAGAAAATGCTGCTGAACCAGCACCTCTCATTACTCCAGTGGAAATCAACAATGTTGAGCCACAAAGAGATGATGAAGAAGAAGATCCGGCTCCCATACCTGATCTTGAAGAATATGCAAGGATCTTGCAGCGACTCGCTCTAGAACAAGAGCAAGAACGCGTCAACGAGCCTCCTCGCAATCCAGAGCCTGAAGTCCCTGAAGACCACCAGGTACATCCTCCCTTAACTCCTGAAAATGGAGAAAATTGCTGGATAGACGATCCTCTCACATCCGAGGATGAGTCTGACTCCGATCAGGCAACGTCTCCCGTCAGAGCTTCCTGTAATGTGATAATTCGGGATTATAGCTCTTCCGAAGCATCGTCTGATGAGAGCACTTACACTCCGGCGACGCCTAGCAATATATCTTCTGGAGCCACCTCGTCTCACGTGACTTTCACTGAGATGACACCCTCTCAGGTTTCTTCTCCTGAGACTGTGACTTCAAAGTTCACACCCTTCCTGACTGAAGAATTCCCAGCCATTGATGCTTGGGACGATGAATTAGTCAACGAAGAAGAAAGATTGCTGGATGCTGTTCAGGACTTGTTCCCGGAAAATGCTCCATGCAACACGATCACTGAGGATGGTAACTCTGCTGCTGATGCATCCTCAGCAAATGAAAAACGACAGCCTCTTGATCCTGAAGACAATCTTCCAAATGAAGACCCTTCTCAAGAAGCTCTCGAAGTTGGTAGAGGCACCCGCTCTGGCCGGGACTACCACAAAAATTACAACCAATCTTCCTTTACATATGTAAATCCTTCGGGAAAAGATGTTGTAAGTGCCCCTAGTGGCAACAATGATGAACATGCAGGCCCTAAGGAGGCTTTCAAGTATGACTTGATTGAACACTTCAAGCACATACCTGCACGTCTACACATCCTAGATTTGTTGCGAATGTCTCCGCACACTCGTGATAATCTCATTTCGGAATTACAAAAGCTGAATGAGGATGTCGACAAACATGCCCCGCAAGTCCTCCAAATTGAAATGGATTACCGGGTCAAAAACTCAGAAGCCTCCTCAAAGGGAGAAAAGAAGAAAACTGAGGGATCATGCATTGAATGCCTCTCCGTTAAAAAAGCAGCCAGTGCAACCATCGCCTTCACAAAGGATGACCTCCTACTTGGCGAAACCAGGCATAACCGACCCCTGTACTTCACAGGGTATATCAAGGAAATGCCTATGCACAGAGTTCAGATCGACCCAGGTTCTGCACTCAACCTTATCTCCACATCGGCTCTTGAAGAGCTGGACATCCCACCCAGCAAACTGAGCCACACATCTGTATCTATCTTTGGATACGATGAGAGTACTCAAAGGCCTATCGGCAAAATCAGGTTCAAATTGCAGATCGGTGATCTTATCTCTGAGGTCACAGTGTATGCAATAAAGACCCCTTCATGCTACAACATCCTTCTCGGACGCCCTTGGATCCATGAGAATGGTGTTGTCCCTTCAACTCTACATCAATGCATCAAGTTTGTTGGCGACGACGGCATGATACATCGAGTCTTTGCGGACAGAAAACCCTTCAAAGGTAAAGAAATCCACTTCGCAGACTCACAGATGTATGAAGGTGAAAAAGAAGAAGAGGAGAAGCATACAGCATCCTTTGCCGAAAATCTCCAGAAAGATAAAGGCAAAGCTCCTCAACAATCACCGGAAGAAAACAAACCATCCGGTAAATCTGAAGAGAGCATGCAAACTCCCTTCATCATCTCCCTCAAATCTTCAAAGCCTTTGGTCATCACAACTAAAGTGAAGAAGGCAAAACAAAAGCCTGGGGGCAAATTTGTTGTCTCTTTCGTGTCTATCATGCAAGACACGGACTCGGATTCAGAGCCAGAAGACGACACATCGTTAAGCCAAGCTGACACTCAGCAAGTTCAGCCTGCTCTTACTCCAATGGAGACAACTTCTGACATAGAAGATCCTACGTCTGCTTCCTTCGTTGTTCCAGCAACTTCAGCAACGGAAAAACCGATCTTCTTCCATAGATCGGATGCTTCTTCATCAAACTCCATGCTTGAACCTTTTTAAAATAAAGGTACGCCTCAACTATCCTTATACAGCTCTGTGGCACAAGCTATTATGAAGAAAATGGGCTATGACGCTCAAAACCCAGTCGGTTTGGGAGAAGGACGCGGTATTCTCACGCCATTGGGGCTCGTCTTGACCAAAACCCAGCTGGAAGATTGGAGACTCTACGGCCATGTAGAAAAGTCTTCACACGGGTTAGGGTATGATCCTGACACTCCCTTGAGACAGTTGACACAAAGGCTTAAAAGTCAATATACTGACCAAGCCTCAACATCTCAAGTCCATGAAGACATCGATCTCCCTGGATATCTCTTTGATGAGTCACCTGACAAAGATCCAGGAAGCTCATCCAATTGGCACGATTTCTCCGAAAATGAAGAGGAGTTGTCCGATGGCACAGACGTGTGGACTTCTGACCCAGAAGAACCCTCATCTCCAAAAGAAGTAGCCTAGTTCGACTCGGTTTCAACAGGCGATTGGGATCATCTCATAGCAAGCCTTGGGAAAATTACCGATCAAGAAGACCCGTGGAAAGGAACAAAACCTTGGTCTGGAAATGCCCTTGAAACCCCAGAAGGTTTCGTTGAGCTGGAAGCCTCTGAAAATATTGTGGAGGAACCACCTTCGAACCTTCCAACAGAAGATCCTGTTCAAAAGATAGACTTGGGAACACCAGATAACCCACGTCCTGTATTCATAAACAAGAATATAAAGGATGATGAGTTACCCGAGTATATCGCCTTTCTTCGTGAATTCGTTGATTGCTTTGCATGGTCTTACGCTGAAATGTCAGGTTTAGACCCCAAAATAGCAGTTCACAAACTCAATCTTCAAGAAGACATCAAGCCTGTCAAGCAAGGCCAAAGAAGATTCCGTCCAGATGTGATGGATAAAATTGAACAAGAAGTTCAAAAACTCAAAAGCGTCGGCTTCATCCGTGAGGAACAACATCCTGAATGGTTGGCCAACTGATGGACCGCGCTCCCAGATGCCCGGGGGTTCCTACCGAGGTCGGCGGACGTGGGAGTCCGTTTGGTTCCGACCCTTTCGTAACCGGGGGGCAAGGGGGGGCGTGCATCAACATTTCTTTTTTGTGGGTGTGCCAGATTTTCTATTTTTACTTGGAATTGCAAGTGGTGATCCGGAGATCAACCTTCGCAAGTAAAAAGGAAATCAACTTCTTTCAAGTTTTCCATTGCACATATATTTAAGAAAAGAGACATTTTTCTTGATTTGCCGTGAAAGGCGATTTTTTTGGCATTTATAGCCGATTTTGGCGTTTATAGCCGATTTTTGGCGTTTATAGCCGATTTTTGGCATTTATAGCCGATTTACAATCCTTATCAACAATGAAAGACAAGAATTGTGATTTTTGTCTCTTTTAAAAAAAATACAAACTACAATGAAAAGCAAGAAAAGGAGGATCTAACTTCTCAGGAGATTGTGGGGGACTCGTTTAGATTGACGGTCGCAAGCCATATGTGGGCTTCGCCATCATCCATGCAGATGAGAACAGAGGATGCTATTGATTCGCTTGGCTTGGCTATAACCTCGGGTTTTTAGAGGACAAAGACCAAAGGAAGGTCCTATGTCCAATAAAAAGCCGAGTAGACGGGCTAAAAAGCCATATCTAAGCCATTGGAGGCAGGAGGAGAAGGCAAGGACCTTGGGGGGGGGGTACCCCCCAAGGGACTTTTGTCACCTTGTTGCGGTGGCCGGTGTAGAACTTCCGTAGAGTTTTCTCTCTTTTTCCTTTCTCTGGATTTCTGTCTGCTGTCTGTTGATGTTGTGTGTGTCTTTCTTCTTGGAGAGCCCTCCTATTTATAGGCTTTTAGGTAGCCTTTTAGGTGGGTTTATGGGCTTTTATTGTCATTAAGCCGCATAATGGGAGGAGTTACAAAATTGAATTGTTTATTTTGTAACTCCTTTTTCTTGGCTTCTGATTGGCCGGAGGAGATTGAGGGCATTTAATCGCCTTTAATCGCCATGATGGGAGGAGTTCCATGGGTTAAATGCCATGAATTTCTTGACTTGTAACTCCCGAATGCTTGCTTCTGATTGGGCCGTCCAAAGAAATGGATTAATGACTGTAATAAAGCTAGTCAATTAATCGCATTAAGTGGTCGCCGAGCAGCTGAAGAGTCGCGGGCCGTGCCACGTCTTTTGGGATTCTTCTGTTGATGATCATTGATGGATCTTCATGTAGATCGACATCAGATGATCATGTAATTTCAGGTGTTTGTTGCCAACAGCGGGTCGGTGCCATCTGTCCTGTCGATTTCTCGATCGGTCGGGTAGAAAGCACACTTTTTTTGGTTGACCGGGTGGCGATCAATATTGTCTTCGATACTCTTGATGATTTACCCGTGTTTTGGACGGATGTCAGAGGACTTGGTGTCTCAAAAGCATGAATTTTGGAAAGTACCAGAGGCTGGGCTCCTCGAATCGCGAAAAAAACGGCGAAAACCGGGGTTTCCGGGGCTTTCCCGGCGACCCTGGCCCAGGGTCGCAGGGGTCTGCGACCCTGGGGGGGTTTTCCCCCTTTCGTGTCCCGTTTTGCGTCCGTTTTTGCTGTTTTTCGATTCTTTTTTCTTCTGTACTTTTCCTTGACATTTTGACCATTTATTGGCCTAATTTCTTTGTAGGAAACCTGATGAGAATCCTTGCATTTTATTTTGCAAAGTTTCCAATTTTCTGAGAAAGTCGAAGACTTTGTCGCGCAGAGCTGCCGATTTTCCGTTAGAAGCTGAAACTGGGCCAAACGATGTCGGAATGACCTGAAATTTGGTGTGAAGCCTCCTGAGCAATAAATAAGACCAACCATAGGCTTTTGTTTGAGTTTTGAAGCCGTTTGGGGTCCTATCACCTGTAGACTTGCTTTTTGTCGCGATGAAGATGTCGCGGTTTGATGTGCGGTCAACAGATGTCCGATTGACTTGAAATTTGACAGGGAACCTATTGGAGTCATTTTAAGATGATCCATAGGCTCTGTCCTGGAAACCATGGTCCCGGAGAGCTTTGCCGCCGAGGGGCCTGATTTGGCTGTCGAAGAAGCGAAGTTAGGTCAAATGATTTTGAAATGGCCTGAAACTTCTTGTGTACTCCTCTTTTGGCTGTCTGGAAGAATCTTGCAGTTTTTGTTTGATTCTGACAAGATTTGATTTTTGGAAGCAGCATTGCCTATTTATGGCAGGTTGCGACTTCATGTAGCTTTTTGGATCTTGAAGAGGCAAAGTGACATTTTTGGTGTCAACAAATGCCCCCTCGAGGTACAGCGGCGAGTTGCTTAACTTTTGTAGTCGATGTGCCTCGAAGAGATTCTTGAAGGAGAGTCTGTGACTTGACCAAGAGTCTTTGAGCAGTCTTTCTTTTTGGTATTTGTAGCCTTTTGAGCTTCCAGGGGAATTTTATGGTAGTGAAAGGGATCACGTACCATCTCGAGGCAAAGTTTTGAAGATGACATCAGGGATGTGGATTTGGGTTTTGACCTTGTGACCTAACAGGCTATATGTGGCAGGTTAGGGGGTCGGGTTTGGTTTTGATCGTGTGACCCAACAAGCTGTATGTGGAATGTTGGGGGATCAATTTTGGTTTTGATCTTGTGACCTAACAGGCTGTATGTGGCAAGTTAGGGGATCAGGTTTTGGTTTTTGGTTTTGGTCTTGTGACCTAACAGGCTGTATGTGGCAAGTTAGGGGACCAGGATTTGGTTTGATGGAATGTCAATTTCAAGATTTTGGCTCAATTTGGTAGATGAGGCTGGATGGTTTGATTTTTGGAAGCTCATGGGGCTTGGAATTTTCTTTTGTATGGTCCAATCAACTCAAAAGAGGCATGGAACCATTTTTGTATGCTCTTGGTAAGAGGGATTTCTCTTTGACTAAAAGCCCAAAATTTTTTTTTTTTTTTTTTTTTGTGCCTAGGTGGTCAAACCTGGCTCATATGGGCTAACCTATGGGACCTTAAGCTTTTGAAATGGCTTAGATCTCATATGGTGTCATTTTTGTAAAGAATATCCAAAAATATCTCATTTGGATAGAGAATATCTAAGAATATCTTTACTCGGAGAGAATCTCTCATGATCCCTTTATTTTGGGATAGAATATCTCAAGATATCTTTCTTTTGGGAAAGAATCCGTCATAGATCTCTTTTTGGGAGAAAATCCTTCAAGATATCTTTCTTTTGGGAAAGAATCTTTCTAATCTCTTTCTTTTGGTAAGGTTACTAATTAGTAACACTTACCTCTTTCTTCTTTCCTTCTTTGGTTTGCTCTCCTCTATAAAAGCAAGGAGAAGGTTGGATCTCTTGCTCTTATTACTTTCTTTTGCAATAATCTCAAGAGGGCTTCAAGACCAAAAGTTCTTCTTCTTCGAGATCTTCAAGACTTTTCTTCTTCTTCTCCATCAATGGCTTCAAGTAAGTTCTCCTTTTTTTTTTTTCAAGAAAACTCCATTGTAGGAAAAATAAAGTTCTTTCTTTTTTTTTTTGTTTCTTTCTTTTCTTTTCTTCTTTTTTTTTTCTTTTCCACGTGTTTGCTTCCCCTTTTTTTTGCTTTTTTTTTTCATGTTTATTTTTTTGTGTGAGCCGTACGGACAGATCCGTACGGAACTGGCCGTACGGCCACGTGGCCTGTGGGCCAGCCCTCATTTTTTTTTTCTTTTTTTTTTCTTCCCCCCTTTTTTTTTGAGAGAGTTTCTTTTTCTTTCTTTTTTTGCTCACCATGATAATGCATTTTTTTTTTTATTTTTTTTTTAGCGAGGTTTTGTCATTTGATGTTTGATCTTTTTCTTTTCCATCCTTTTCAGGTGGTTCCTCCAGAGCGAACAAGGGTAAAGAGCCTGGTACAAGCGTACCTCGTCGGTCTTCTAGATCTTCTAATCCGGCCATTCAGCAGGCTTTTGAGAAGGTCCAGTATGTTGAGAGAAATCTGGAAGAGTGCGACTCCCTCAACAGAGATGAGATGAGGCAGCGACTGATCACTCTCAAGGGAGAGGAGTTCCATAAGATCATGGTTAGCAGTCGTCCATGGGTGATGGAAGATCAGAGCATTTTGCCGAAGCCTACCTTCTTCTTTGGTGATGCAGTCCCTGATGACATGACATACCAGAGGAGATGTTTTCAGTTTTCTTTCACAGCAGATGGTGAGAAGAAGACTGTTGCTACCCGGTCGACGTTTGATCGCACCGTCTCGATTCTGAGCCTTGCCCCCACGTGCCCTAAGAGGGAAGATCCTCCAAGTTGGGTGAGAAGGACAAATGTAATCAAGACCGGGGTTTTTGTTGGCGGTTCTCCTGGATATACGGAGAGGTCGCCTGTTGATATGGACCTGTTGATGCCCTCCAGTGGCTACCAGGGCTCTGATTATCCGTCGGTCAATTTGAGACCGGTGGGCCTTGGTATTTTCAGTGGTGACGGCAGCAATTGGATCAAGCCTTTCCGACTTCGTGGCCGCTTCAATGCTGACTCCGAGTGGAAGTCGTGGACTGATCGCGTCCTGCTGATTGGTGGCGCCGTTTTGAAGGAAGCCGGGATTTTTGATGCGGTCCGCGCCTTTAGGGAGACCGTGATCTTTTCTGACGAGGCCTTCATGGCTATGCTGGAGTCATTCCTCCCACAAACCAATACCTTCGTTGTGACGAATGGTGAGATTGGTTTTTCTTTGAAGGAGCTGAGCGCCATTACTGGATTGCCCATCCTCGGCAAGCTCTATGAGGAGTTTATGCCAATTGACAGCGTCCTCGAGGGGCAGTCTGAGGAGTTCAGGCTTCTGTACTTTCAACTCGTCGCCTTCTATGATTTTTTGAAGGAGAAGGAGGGTCTGAAAGTTAGATCCAGCAGTTGGAAGAGTTTTAGCTCTTCATTCCCCAATTTTTCTGATAGCAGGGAGTCTTCTGATAGCGTGACCCAGGAAGCCGGAGCTCAGGATCCAAGTTCAAAGAAGATCTTGGCCATGCAAGAAGAATTGAGAGATTTCTGTGCAAGTACAAACGCCATATGTCCTGACATTGCACTGCGGAGAGATCTCGCTGTTTACCTCACTTATTGGCTTGGTGAGGCTGTTTTTGCTGGAGGAGATGGAACGCACATCAGGCCGCATTGTATTTTCCCGGCTTGTCAGATGGCGTTTGGAGAGCAGCTTGCTTTGGTGCCAGCTCTTTACTCCTACCTGTGTACCGAACTGCAGGCTGCTGCTTTTCTGGTTCGGCTTGGGCTTCCCATGAATAGGGTATTTTCAGCCCATATCTTTTATTCGTGGTATGTATACCACTGTCCTGGCTTCCATCGGCTGGGTGCTGCACAGGATGATGATCCTCTGATGATTCGACTGGCTAAGGGCAAAGCCGTGTCCGAATCACTTTTGTTTGCCCGTATGAGGATCCGACGGTTCAGGGACGTCGAGATGGGGCAATCTTCAGTAAAGCTTTCTTCGGAGTTGCGGAAGAAGGCTTTTGATTTTGGTGCCTCCCGAGACTCTACCAGGGCGGGGTCGGGAAGGCATTATTCCTTGACAAATGCAGAGAGAGAGTGGCTTTTCAGCATACGTGTCGGCACGATGGTGTACCGTAGACATCTTTTCGTCGACATCCAGCCGTATGTACCCTCTCGCTTTGCTTTGCAGCTGGGCTTTTCTCAAGGCATTGTTGGAGCGCCTTCAAGCATGGTGAAGCGCTTTGGAGGCTTACAGGACGGGAGAAATGCATGGGCTTTCTATAGTGCTGAAGACACTACAGCCATGATTTCTTATCCTGTGTTGTTGACTTCCCGTACTGCCGGCTTTGTGAAGTGGTTCGCGGAGAGCTTTTCGGCATATCGGGGGCTTTCCAAGAAGGAGCTTGATGTGAAGCTGGCATCTGGAAAGGGCCTTGGAAAGTCGGATGGCATCCGGCGAGAGGAAGTTTGGGCCTTCCTTTCTGGAGAGAAGCACAAGATAGGCTTTCTCGGTGACCAGGGCGTCATTGGTTCTGAAGCTGTTCGAGAGATACCTGATGAGGCTTTGGAGCAGCTAGAACAGGAGGAAGCCGAACTTGGCGCTTGGATGCAAGCAGCATAGAGGCAAGCTTCCGTGGAGTCTACTGGCAAGAGCAGACCATCTAGTGATGAGTCAAGTGGGAAACCTGACTCTGACAGCGGGGCAGGTTCCTCTAAGAAGCGAGCCCGCAGAGGTAAGAGGAGAAGGAGTCATCATCGCAGCAAGGGGCAGCATGAGGACTCTCCTAACTTGGAAGTTCCTCTTACTATCAATGAGGATGTGCCAGTGGATGCTGACGAGCCTCCAGAGAAGAGAAGCCGAGAAGAAGAGACCGTCGGTGAAGGTATAATTCTTCCTTTTTCTCTTTCCATTTCTTTTCATGGGATTTTTTCCATGTTATGATTTGCTTCTTGTTTCTGCTTTTCTTCTTTTTTTTTTTTAGCAGAGGAAGACTTGGTGATGCCTGAGGTCCCAACCGATGACGTGGTGATGGATCCTGTTGAGGCACCTGAAGAAGAACCGAGGGACTCTGGAGTAAATCCAGAATCTCCAATTGGTACGACTTCTTTTGCTCCTTTTTTTTTTGTTTGTGACTTGGCTTGCTAACACATTTTTTTTTGTCAGCTGACTTGCCACAGGGTTCTGATGACTTTGAACCATCGATGGAAGCAAATGTTGATGATGCTTTCGATGAGTTCATGGAGGAAGAGAGTGTTCCGCCAGTCGTCGAAGAAGGTATTTTGTAGTTATAACTCTGATAATGATTTTCAAACAGGGTCATATTCATACCTTTTTGTGTTTCCTTTGCAGGTTTTGAAGTGGCAGAGGAGGATCCGTCGCTTCCAGAGCAAGAGATGCCAGAGGTTGATCCAGAGGTAGAGATTCCTGGGACCAGTTCTGACAATATTGAGGAGATTCCTCGCGCTGAGATTCCTTCCCGAGCAGGAGCAGCTTCAGCTGGAAAGAGTTCTTTTGCTACTCTTCCAACAGATGATGACATGAGCAGTCGACCAACGGAGTTGGGCGAATCCTCAGCTGGGCCATCTCTTCTTTTTGCGAAGAAGGTGGTGATGCGAGTTCTGAGCTCTTGGATTGAGACTCTCTTTTCTGGGCATTTGGAAGCCGGATTTGGCATGATCCAGCATGTGCAGGAGATTCTCAGTGATGCTGAAGAGGCTGGTCTGGATGTCACAGGTGCCAGGGCGATCGTTGATAGGATCATTGCACTGGGTGACAAGTGGTTTGAGACCGTGAGTTTGGCTGATGACCAGTTCTTCAAGGAGATGTTCCTGGACCCTGCTGATAAGGCTAAGTCTGACCTGGATGAGGCTACAGAAAGCAAGAAGCAGGCAGTCCGAAAGAGGAACTTAGAAGAGATAGCCATCATCAGGCTGACTCATGACCTTAACATCCTTGACAGGGAGGTCGATGAGGCCAGGAAACGTCTTGAGCATTTGCAGGCACAAGTCGCTGCCAAGTGGACTGCCATAATAGAGGCTCGCGACAGGGAGAGTGCCCTGATTCACCAGGTTGCAGATGCCGAACGGGTTCTCAAAAGGAAGTCTGATGAGGAGGAACAATGGCAAACTGCTCGAGGTAAGCTTCCTGGTGTGAGAGAAGGGGTACAGCCCACTCCAGCATCTCATGGCAGGTTCCTGAAGAAGCGTGCCTTGGAATCCTTGACGGCTGAAGCTAAAAGTTTGCTTGGGGAGCTGAACTCTTGGCTGGAGACCATTTTTGATTGAGCTCCTGTATATATTTTTTTTTAACAGAAACCATCCTTCTCTCTTTTCTTTTTTTTTGGTACCACTTGTATTTTTTTTTGGTACTTATTTTTTTGTAGTGCTTGTGAACACTTTCTCTCTTTTTTTTGGTACCACATGTATTTTTTTGGTACTCTTTTCTTTTTTTTTTGTTATCCCTACGTTCACTTGAATCTTTTTGTGATAAAAGTAATTGCTAAATGGGATGCTCTTCTTTTTTTTTTTGTTATCCCTACGCTCACTTGAATCTTTTTGTGATAAAAGTAATTGCTAAATGGGATTTGATCAAAAGGTTGTCATTTTGTGAAAATCTTTTGTCAAGTGATTGTTTTGGCATGAAAGCCAGGTTTTTGTTTGTGGCATGGAAGCCAATTTTGGCATGAGAGCCAGCTTTTTTTTGTGGCATTGATAGCCGGGTTGTTTTGGTGGCATTGATAGCCGGTTTGTTTTGTGGCATCTATAGCCGGTTTTGTTTTGTGGCATCTATAGCCGGTTTTTGGTGGCATTGATAGCCTGTTTTGTTTTGGTGGCATTGATAGCCGGTTTTTTTTTTTGAAATCCAAGTTTTTTTTGTTTGTTTGTGGCATTGATAGCCGGTTTTGTTTTGGTGGCATTGATAGCCGGTTTGTGGCATTTATAGCCGGTTTGGTTTTCAAAAAATGTAAGTATCGACTAAAAGTCGCCTCCCTGCTGAATGTTCTTGCAAGTATCGATGGAATGTCGCATCCTTGCTCATTCGGTTGCGAGTATCGATGGAATGTCGCATCCTCGCGGATTTGGGTGCAAGTATCGATGGAATGTCGCATCCTTGCTTTTCAAAAATTTTGGTTTTGCGGGTACTGACTTGATGTCGTTTCCCCACTATTTTTGAAATTTGTGGTTTTCTCGAACCTTTGAGTTATGGATATCAACTGAAATGTTGCGTCTGCACAGTTTTTTAGGTTTTTTCGAACCTTTGGGTTATGGATATCAACTGAAATGTTGCGTCTCCACAGTTTTTTAGGTTTTTTCGAACCTTTGAAATTTGGGTTATGGATATCAACTGAAATGTTGCGTTTCCACGGTTTTGGATTTTGCAAGTACGACGAAATGTCGCTTCCCTGCGATTTTGGAAGTGTCGAACGTGGTTCGTTTGCTTCCGATTTGTGCGAGTATCGACTAAGCGTCGCTTCCTCGCGGTTTTTGAAAAACCATTTTTTTTTGTTTAAAGACACGAGGGTCATAAGTTTTGACCTAAAACCATTTTGGCGGTAAAAGGCAGGGTGGACTAGGGTGGAAATCCCTGAATCCGGATTTTGTTTCAAACCATGAATTTTGGGTTCAAAGGTTGAAAATTTTGGTCAAGTTAGGGAAAGGTTCCTAAACTTGGATATATATTTTTTTTGAACAATGAAACGATGAAAGTAAGCATTGTTTTAGATTTCTAGAAATTTCAATATTTGACATGAAAATTCTAAAAAAGGGTGGCTTTAGCGAGCGTGTACCTGGAAACCGGTTTTGGCCGTACAGTCATTGCTCTTACCCAGTTGGGTAAGTCTTCAAGGGTAGTACCGCTTTAAGAACTTGCCGTTGATGGGCAGCATACATCTGTCACCTTCCATGTTTAAGAGTGCGTATGCGCCATTGGAGAAAACTTTGTCGATGACGTAGGGTCCCTCCCATTTCGGCTCAAATTTGCCTTTGGACTTGTGAGCGAAGACCATTGGTCTTTTTACCGCAAGAACCAAGTCACTCTTTTTGTAGGCGCGTTGCCTGACCTTTTTATCGAAAGATCCTGCCATACGTGCTTGGTAAAGTTCAATGCTTTGTTGAGCTTCGAGCCGTCTCTCATCGAGATTGTCCAGCTCATGGAGCCGCAATTTGACATTGCTTTCTCGAGTCATGTCATTTTGTAAGGATACCCTCAAGGAAGGAATTTGTACTTCCAAGGGCACGACAGCTTCGCATCCATAGACCAAGGAGAATGGTGTGCTATGGGTTGGTCCTCGAACGGTAGTTCGATAGGCCCACAAAGCTTCAGACATTTTGTCGCTCCAGTCTCTTTTGTGACTAGAGACCATTTTTTTGAGGATTTTGCAGAGTGTCTTGTTGAAAGCTTCTGCTAACCCGTTTGCTGCCGGATTGTATGGAGTCGAAGGACAGCTTTGGATTTTGTATTTGTCGCAGAACCTGTAGAATCGATGATCCCGGAACTGTGGTCCGTTATCATGGACGAATCTTTTGGGTATGCCGAAACGACAAATGATGTTGGTGCGCAGGAACTGAAGGACTGATGAGGTCTTCATTTCGTTAAACGCAAATGCTTCTGACCACTTGGAGAAGTAATCCGTAGCGGCGAAGATGAAGCGATGACCTTTGCTTGAAGGGGGAGAAATAGGACCTATGATGTCCATACCCCAGGCTTCGAAAGGCCCTGAGATCGCTGTAGGATGCAGCCATTCTGGAGGCATGTGAATGTAATCTCCATGAACTTGGCATTGTTGGCAGCGCTTAGCAAATTGCATTGCGTCAGCTACCATGGTAGGCCAGTAATATCCTAACCTTTTTATCTGATCATAGAGCTTAGGTCCAGCCTGATGAGCTCCACAAAGACCAGCATGAACTTCTTTGAGTGTTTCTTCAGCCTCTTGTTGTGACAAGCAGCGTAGAAGTACTCCGTTGAAGGATTTCATGTAAAGGATTTTTGAAGGAATATCCAAATGGAAGCTTGGGGTTCGCCTTTGGATGCTTACCCGTTCTTTTGGATCTTCAGGTAGGATTCCGAACATAATGTAATCAATGAACGGATCCCTCCAGTCGCCAATTGAAGTTTGAAGGATTGAAATCCGACTTCCGACCACTTGGTGGCATTCAGCAACTGCTTGGTGTGTGTTAAGAGGAGGAAGGATTCTTCTTTCGCACACTGTGATTTGCATGTTTTCCCCTTCCTGGATTGCCATGGATGCGGCAAGTCCGGCTAGGGCATCTGCTCGTATGTTTTCACCTCTACGAATGTGGGTGATGTGACAGATGTCAAACTTTTGCAGAAGTGATTGTGCCTTGTTGTAGTAGGGCAACAAATCTGGCTTCCTGACTTCAAATTTCTGATTCATCTGGTTGACGATCAGTTGAGAGTCTCCAAAGACTTCCAGCATGGTGATACTGGATTCGATGGCGAGTTCCAATCCTAAGATCAGAGCTTGATATTCAGCTGCATTGTTTGTGCATGGTTCCAGTAGCGAGAAAGCGTGTGGAATCATGTATTTGTCGGGGCTAACAAAGAGGATGCCAACTCCCGAGATCAGCTGTCTTTTTTCGTTTGTCCTGGTTGCACCGTCAAAGTACATGTCCCAGCAGGCACTTTGTGAGAAAGTCTCCACATTGTAGACTGGTTCGTCTGGGAGATCATCTCTGAGTGGAGAATCTTTAGGCAATGGATGCTCTGCGAGGAAGTCCGCTAGAGCTTGTCCTTTGATTGCTTTTTGTGGTACATACCTAATATCAAATTGTGACAGAAGGATGGACCATTTTGCCAGTCGAGCATTGAGAGAACCTGCCTTTGTGACAAGGACCTTCAAGAGGTTGACCCTCGAGACCAGGTATACTGTGTTGGAAAGCAAGTAGTGACGCAGCTTTTGTACGGCGAACATCATTGCAAGACATTCTTTTTCGACTGGAGAGTAGCGATGCTCTGCACCTACTAGCATGCGGCTGAGGTAATATAGAGCAGCTTCTTTTCTTTGATCATTTTCTTGCGCAAGCAGAGCTCCCAAAGAGTGATCAAGGGCTCTTGTGTACAAGATGAATGGTTTTCCAGTGGTAGGAGCAGCTAACACTGGAGGTTTTGTCAGGTATGACTTGATGTCTTGGAAAGCAGCTTCACAGTCAGCATCCCAGACAAAGTTTACACCTTTTTTCATCAACCGGGAGAATGGACGGCATTTCCCCGAAAGATTGGAGATGAACCGTCTGATGTAGGCCAATCTCCCTTGAAGCCCTTTGAGTTCTCTCAAGGTTCTTGGAGAGGGCATTTCTAGAATGGCTTTGACTTTTATGGGGTCAAGCTCTATTCCAGCTTTCCGAACTAAGAATCCGAGGAACTTACCCGACGAGACGCCGAAGAAGCATTTCAATGGATTCATTCGCAGTTTGTGTTTGCGAAGCCGGAGTGTAAGTGCTTTCATCAGATGATGCTTCGGAAGAGCTATAATCCCGAATTATCACATTACAGGAAGCTCTGACGGGAGACGTTGCCTGATCGGAGTCAGACTCATCCTCGGATGTGAGAGGATCGTCTATCCAGCAATTTTCTCCATTTTCAGGAGTTAAGGGGGGATGTACCTGGTGGTCTTCAGGGACTTCAGGCTCTGGATTGCGAGGAGGCTTGTTGACGCGTTCTTGCTCTTGTTCTAGAGCGAGTCGTTGCAAGATCCTTGCATATTCTTCAAGATCAGGCATGGGAGCCGGATCTTCTTCTTCATCATCTCTTTGTGGCTCAACATTGTTGATTTCCACTGGAGTAATGAGAGGTGCTGGGTCAGCAGCATTTTCTTGTACAGCTTCTTGGTCTTCTTCGTCATCAGACCAGGATCCTTGTGGATCCTTGTGGCTTAGGGGGTTATACCAGATTACTGGTGTGTGGGGAGATTTCCAGAGCTACAGGATTAAGCTAATCACAGCCATCAGATGGGTTTAAGCATCCTCACGTGCCATCCGCGTGCCGTCTACGGGGCACCGATCTCATCCCGGCTACCAGGACAGAGGTCTTGGCCGACATCAAACATCTCCAGGCCACAAGCGCCGAACTGGACCACCTCGGGCATCATCTCGGCAAAGAGTCCATCTCGGCAAGGCCACCCCGGATGCCATCTCAGCAAATAACCCTACCTCGGCTAAAGCCACCTCGGCTGAAGAAGCCAGAACAGTAGCCGAAGCAAGAAAGAACCTTCGCTTGGGCCCCTCATCCCCCACGTCATCAGACACGTGGAGGGATAGGGTCACGAGCTAGTGGGACAGACGCGACATCCAGCCGCCCACTATCTTTACCAGATCGCCACATGGCAGCATCCAGCGGTTGGGGCCACATCAGGGCAAGGCCCGAGGGCAGACCCGCTGGTACTCCTACCGCCAAAGGCGCCCAACACAATCTGGCCCAACAAGACACGCATTTAATGCAATGTGGGCTGACCCGACTGGCATTAAATGCTGAGTGGGCCAGATTGGACTGCATTTATTACTTTGTGGGCTGATCATGACTTCCCAGTCAGATCATGGGACCCACACCAAGATATTCTCTGAAAGATACGATCCAAACCTCTATAAATAGACCTTCCTACACCATGCAAGGTACGCATAATTCGATTCACAGAGCCCTTACTCTGTCTCTCTTCTCCCTCTCTTCCATCGTTCCAGTTCATACACTGACTTTGGCATCGGAGAGCCTTGCGCCGCTCAGGCCAGGGTCCTCTGACCGTTTGCTTCTCCCTTTCAGGCTCTCGGACGGCATCCAGACATTCCAGACACCATCATCTTCCCGGATAAGTCCTGTAAGGCACCCTCTTATTGTGGGTCATAATTTTCTGCACCTACAATTGGCGCCGTCTGTGGGAAAGAAATATCCCAGCCATCCAAACCTCTCAAAACCTTCCCAATCCTTCTAAACTTCAATCTCTCAGAAGCCATGCCTCCGAAAGCTAAGAAGGGGGTAGAATCCTCAAGAGCAGCGCTCGAGCTGCCACCACCACCAACGGACGTCCCTCCCCAAGGACGTTCCCATACGGTGCATGGCACGACTGCAGGGGAGGGCCGCCTGGGCTCTCAGCTCTTTATCGAGTTCCCACTCCAAGAGGGACTCGAGGCCTCGACCCCGTCAGAAGAAGTCCCGCCACCCAAACGCGATGAGCGTCAGCATCAGCGTCCCCGGAAGGACAAAGCCGTGGCCGTAGGAGAAACGCGCCACGCTCAACCCCATGGAGAAGTTCCCGAAGCTGCCCTCCTCCAGAAGCAACTCCAGAAGCAAGAACGGATGATTCGCGAGCTCCAGCAGCAGCTGAGGGCAGTCCAAACTGCCTCCTTGAGGGAGGTCTCTGAGCCTCAAGGGAAAAAGAAGGACGCTCCCAGCAGGGCAGCCCAGCCTCCTCGCGAAGAGCTCAGACATCATCTGGACCAGAAACGGGGCCAGATTCGTGACGAAGGCTCGAGCAACAGCCGGAGTCACCATAGTCGTGATGGCCGAACTCATAGCCATCACAGTCCGAACCACCCCAAGCGAAAGTCCAGAGTTCAGACCCCAGAGGAGGACGACGAGCAGGAGTGGTTCGACAAACGTGTCAGGCGGGCTCTCCAGCACAACCTGGACATGCGAGACCAGAAGCAGCTCTGCGGACACACTGATCTCGGGGGCTCTCCCTTCACGAAGGAGATCGAGCGCACCCCCTTGCCCAAGAAGTTCTCCGTCCCGCGGTTCGTCCCCTATGACGGACTGTCCGACCCATCTGCACACCTCCGACACTTCTCCCAGAAGATGTCCATCTGGGGAAACGAGGGTCACCTGAACTGCAAAATCTTCTCCTCCAGTTTGGGTGACCTCCCCCTGAAGTGGTTCTGCTCTCTCCCGGAGCAGTCAGTTTCCAGTTGGAAGGAGCTCCAGCTCTCCTTCCTGAAGAAGTTCCAGGCCTACACCGTCGTCCCCAAGAAGGAAGGGGACCTCATCGCCCTCAGAATGAAGCAGGGCGAAACTCTCGCCAAGTTCACCCACCGATTCTGGGCGATCTACAGCCAGATCGAGGGCGCAAGAGAGGCGATAGCCATCTACGCCTTCCAGCATGCCCTGATCCTCGGCAGTGACTTGCGGAAGGACTTGGCCGGGGACACCCCAGAATCCATGTCAGAGTTGATGACCCGGGTGAAGCGCTTTATCGCCCGGGAGGAAGACGAGATCCGAGCTAAGGATCAGGACGGGCATCCAGAGCCCGAACAGAAGAATAGCCAGCCTCGGCAAAGAGGCGGGAGGCCCTCCCAGAAGCAGGAGTCCAAGCGGGACTGGGCCTCCAGCTCGGCGAAGCCTTCGTCGTCCAGGTCTGGGGGCAATTGGAAGCCCAGACCTCCCTCCAGCGCCAGTCAGAGCGTCAATGTCGTCTTCAAGGAGCCGATCTACCGCATCCTGGCCAAGATCAAATCCAAGCCGTTCTTCAAGTATCCTCCGCCCATGAAGTATGAACCCACCGAAGGCTCCCGGAGCAAGCTCCACTGCGCCTTCCATAAGGGCAACGGGCACAAGACTGAAGAATGCAGGACTTTGCAGTGGTATCTGGAGAAGCTGGCCAAAGAGGGCCACATCCCAGAGTTCATCAAGGAGGGTGATGCCGGCGGCAGCGAGGGCCGGGTTCACCAGAGCACGGCCCCGGCTCCAGACAGCAAGGACTCAGAGAAGATCATCAACGTGATCCATCTGGCGTCCTCGGCTCCCGCTTCCTCGTCCCGGGGAAGCTCTCAAACCCGTGCCGAAGCCAGGCGGGCTTCGCACGAGAAAGAAGTGATGAAAGCCGACCTCGCCCCGGCATCCAAGAAAGCCCGCCGCGACAGACCAGCCATCTCGTTCTCGGATCGAGATCTAGAGGGGGTCCAAGTCCCTCACAACGACCCCCTGCTCCTCACCATGAAGTTGAGAGACTTCACCGTGAAGAGGATCCTCGTCGACTCCGGCAGCTCCTCCGAGGTCCTCTACTACGACTGCTTCAAACGGATGAAACTCTCCGAAGCAGACCTCACGGAGGTCCGTGCACCTCTGCTAGGGTTGTCCGCCACACCAGTCTACCCCAAGGGTAGAATCACCTTGGAAACCCAAGTTGGCGGAGCCTCCGTGACAGCCGACTTTCTGGTTGTGGACGCCCCTTCCCCCTACAATGTCATTCTGGGCAGGACGTGGCTCCACAAGCTAGAGGCAGTTCCTTCTTCCTTCCACCAAAAGCTGAAGTTCGTCCATGAGAACGAGGAAGGCAAGATGGAAGTAGTCACAGTGAAGGGAGACCAGCAGCAGGCCAGGCAGTGCATGCTGGCCGCCGTCCCAGCAGTAAAGGAGCCAGAGCGCGTCAACCTGGCCGAATTCGAGAAGGGCCTCGACGAGATCGGCAGGGACCCTGAGAAGAAGAGCATCGAGGACCTAGCCGAGGTCAGGCTAGACCCGGCAGACCCAGACCGTTTCTTCCTGATCGGCACCCAGCTGTCGGACGAAGAAAGGGCCGAACTCTCTCGGTTCTTGATGCAGAATGTGGACGTCTTCGCTTGGAACCCAAGTGAGATGCCCGGGGTCGACCCTGAGGTCATGTGCCACAAGCTCAACGTCGACCCCGACCACAAGCCAGTAGTGCAGAGGGCCCGCAGAACCGGGCTGCAGCAGACAGATGCGGTCGTGGAAGAGGTCGACCACCTGCTAAAAGCAGGGGCCATCCGGGAAGTCCAGTACCCGGTATGGCTGGCCAACACGGTGGTCGTCAAGAAGAAAACTGGAAAGTGGAGGGTGTGCGTAGACTTCACCGACCTGAACAGGGCTTGCCCTAAGGATAGTTTCCCCCTCCCGAAGATTGACCAACTGATTGACGCCACCGCTGGTCACGACCGAATGAGCTTCCTCGACGCCTACCGAGGCTATCATCAGATTCCTCTCTACGGGCCCGACGAGGAGAAAACCTCATTCATCACCCCCCGCGGCACATACTGCTATAAGGTGATGCCCTTCGGGCTGAAGAACGCGGGGGCGACCTATCAGCGCCTCGTCACGAAAATGTTCCAGGCCCAGCTCGGCCGAACGGTAGAGGTGTATATCGACGACATGGTCGTCAAATCTGTGCGCTCCAGCAACCACCTGGCGGATCTCGGCCAAGTCTTCGGCATCCTTCGCGCCTACAAGCTCAAGCTCAACGCTTCCAAGTGCGCCTTCGGCGTAGCCTCTGGCAAGTTTCTCGGCAGCTTGGTGACGCGGAGGGGGATAGAGGCCAATCCAGAACAGATCACCGCCATCCAGGGCATCCAAAGTCCCTCTACCACAAAGGAAGTTCAGAGGCTTACAGGAATGGCCGCCGCACTCAATCGCTTCATCAGCCGCTCATCAGATAAGTGCAGGCCTTTCTTCCAGCTTCTGAGGAAAAATTTGAAGTTCCAATGGACCCCTGAGTGCGACCAGGCATTGGCCGCACTCAAAACTTATTTGATGTCACCCCCATTGCTCTCCACCCCAACTCGGGGGGAGATCCTGTATTTATACCTTGCGGTCTCGGATCACGCAGTGAGCTCCGTCCTCATCAGGGAGGACGAGGGAGTTCAAAAGCCGATCTATTACACGAGCAAGACCCTGCTCGATGCCGAGACCAGGTACCTCCTGTTGGAGAAGCTTGCGTTGGCTCTTGTCACCGCCTCCCGCAAGCTCTCCCATTATTTTCAATCCCACACTATTGTGGTGATCACGGAGCACCCACTCCGTTCATTGTTCAAAAAAGCTGACTTTTCAGGGCGCATATCAAAGTGGGCAGTTGAACTGGGGCAATATGACATACAGTACCGTCCCCGAACTGCGATCAAAGCCTAGATTCTGGCAGACTTCATAGTCGAATTCGCCTGCCCCAACCCGGCTCCGACCCAGCTCGGCACGGCACTGGGGGGCACAGGGCAAGAGCCAGTAGAAACAGAAGTCCAGCAGTCTCCCACCTCGGCATGGAGGATCTTTGTCGACGGGTCGT
The DNA here is from genome assembly GCA_012931725.1 of Litsea cubeba. Classification (NCBI taxonomy): domain Eukaryota; kingdom Viridiplantae; phylum Streptophyta; class Magnoliopsida; order Laurales; family Lauraceae; genus Litsea; species Litsea cubeba. Next base: position 125,857,716 of record CM022945.1, on the reverse strand, counting down.
CCACCTCCAAGAGAGCTGGCGCCGGCATAGTTCTCCAATCGCCAGAGGGACTGGTCATAGAGCAGGCTTTCACCCTCGACTTCAAAGCGACGAACAATGAGGCAGAGTACGAAGCACTGATTGCAGGGTTGAACAGCGCCCAAATCCTCGGAGCCCAGCACCTGGAAATCTTCAGCGACTCTCAACTGGTAACTAGCCAGCTCGCTGGGGACTACCAGGCCAGGGACGACAGGATGGCGGCCTACTTAGCCCTGGCGAAAAAGCTACTCTCCCAATTCCAGAAAGCCGAGGTCAGGCAAATATCCCGAGATACCAACACGCATGCAGATGCGCTTGCAAACCTGGCCTCCGCTGTCGAAGCAGGAAAGAAGAGGACCATCGAGGTCGGGTCAGTATCAAGGTCAAGTCTAGAGCTACATTCATCTCGGCTTGTCCTTTGTGCTGACCTCGGCCCCAGCTGGATGGATCCAATCGTCGCCTACTTGAAGGATGACCAGCTCCCCGAAGACAAGACGGAAGCCCACAAGATCAGGCTCAAGGCAGCCCGGTTTTGGCTCTCTCCAGAAGGCAAACTCTACAGGAAGTCCTTCACGGGTCCATACCTCCAATGCGTCCACCCGTCCAAGGTGGACGACTTCCTGTACGAGATCCATGAAGGAATCTGCGGCAGCCATATTGGAGGTCGGTCGTTGGCCTACAGAGCAATCAGTCAGGGTTACTGGTGGCCCTACATGCAAAAGGACGCCCAGGTCTACGCCAGAAAATGCGAGAAATGCCAGAAGTTCTCCCACTCCCTCCATCAGCCAGCGCAGGACCTGAGTCCCCTCTCCAGTCCATGGCCCTTCGCTCAATGGGGCCTGGACATTGTGGGGCCTCTTCACCGAGCTCCAGGGAACAAAAGATGGCTGATAGTGGCTACGGACTACTTCACCAAGTGGATAGAGGCTGAACCGTTGTCTTCCATCACGGACAGGGACTCCAGGAACTTCGTCTGGAAAAACATCCTCACGAGGTTCGGCATCCCTCGGACCCTGATCTCGGATAACGGAACTCAGTTCGATTCCAAATCCTTCAGAGATTTCTGCCAAGAACATGGCATCAGAAACCATTACTCCACCCCGGCATATCCACAGAGTAATGGCCAGGCAGAAATCTCCAACAAAGTGATCCTGGACGGCCTGAAGAAGCGACTGGACAAGGCAAAGGGCAGATGGACAGAAGAGCTTCCGAGCGTGCTGTGGGCTTACAGAACAACTCCAAGGAGGTCCGCCTCGGCGACACCATTCTCTCTGGCCTACGGGATGGAGGCGGTCATTCCCCTGGAAATCGGCCTTCCTACCCTGAGGACAGAGCTGGTCGACCAAGGTCGGAATGAGACGAACCTGGCGATGGAGTTGGAGCTGGCGGACGAACGACGAGAAGCAGCAGCCCTGAGACTAACCGACTATCAGCAACGGTTAGCCAGGGCATACAATCAAAATGTCAAGGAAAGAAGGTTCACCACGGGAGAGCTCGTTTTAAAGAAGACCCTGCCAGCTGACAGAGAACCAAATGAGGGGAAGCTTGCCCCGAACTGGCACGGCCCGTTCAGAGTAGTTTCACTGGCAGGAAAGTCAGCCTACAAGCTCGAAGACTTGGATGGCAAGCCATTGCCGAGACCGTGGAATGCATCCCACTTGAAGAAATTCTATTTCTAAAGATGTAATGAACTTCAGAATCAATAAAAGCAGCTTTTGCCTTGTCGTCAATCTGTCTCTCTGGTCGACTCCGGCAACACAGGCTCAACGCCTTGGAAACGGCTTCGAGTTTATACACTCAGCCTTTCCTAAAATCCCGTGTCTTAGGGCACACAGGCTCCACGCCTTGGAAACGGCTTCGAGTTTATACACTCAGCCTTTCCTAAAATCCCGTGTCTTAGGGCACACAGGCTCCACGCCTTGGAAACGGCTTCGAGTTTATACACTCAGCCTTTCCTAAAATCCCGTGTCTTAGGGCACACAGGCTCCACGCCTTGGAAACGGCTTCGAGTTTATACACTCAGCCTTTCCTAAAATCCGGTGTCTTAGGGCACACAGGCTCCACGCCTTGGAAACGGCTTCGAGTTTATACACTCAGCCTTTCCTAAAATCCCGTGTCTTAGGGCACACAGGCTCCACGCCTTGGAAACGGCTTCGAGTTTATACACTCAGCCTTTCCTAAAATCCCGTGTCTTAGGGCACACAGGCTCCACGCCTTGGAAACGGCTTCGAGTTCATACACTCAGCCTTTCCTAAAATTCCGTGTCTTAGGGCACACAGGCTCTACGCCTTGGAAAAGGCCTGCAGTTCCTACACTCAGCCTTTCCTAAAGTCCGGGTTCATACACCCCTCCCTCAGAAGGCCATCGCCGGACTCACTATCGCCGAGCCAAGGCCAACGGAATAGGTCCATCTCGGCACAATGCATCTCGTCTCGGCCAAAGCCAGCCCTTTCGGCCGAGGTCAGCGCCAGCATTCAAACACAAATCCAAGCATTCCAGAACAGCGCAAAGAAATGAGAAAAAGAACTCAAAAGCACTGTACACAGCTTGGGTAATCAGAAAATTCCTTTTCATTCATTGCAAACTGCTTCGTTACAAGAAATACATAACAGAAAGCAGAGTACAGAAAGGAGGACCACAGTCCTCTAAAAACAGAAAATGGAGAGAGGCTAGGAGACTCTGATCTTCACTGACTCTTCAGGCAGAAGGCTCGAGGACGCCGGATCGCCGCCTGGAGGTTCTGAGCGATCCTGAACCTCGCTGGGCCCTGCACCACCCTCGGTGGCCGGAGGAACCAGCCAAGCTTGAAGAAACCTCTCGGACCAGCAGAGCCTCAACCCGCCTTCCGTACGACGGGCGCACAGGGTCGTGTTGGACGAGGATGCGCCACCATCCCCTTGCAGCGCATCCTCACTCTGTCTGGCCAAGGGCCAGCGGCCATGGACCCGCGTTCAGAGAGCGCGTGGCCCACGGGGAGATCCTTCAGAGAGCGCGCAGACCACGACAGCCTTCCCCCCTCGGGGGCAGCCGTCCAACGGCGCAGGGCTTTCCCCCGGATCAAGCAATTTCAGGCACCTTCCAGACATGGCTCCTGCAACCATGTTCCTTCCTTCTCCCATGGCGAGCCTGTTCCCCCTATTTATAGGATGGAAGAAGGCTCAGTCTCCAAAAGGAGTTATGGGGCGAAGTCTCCCACGCGTTGTTGGGAAGGCGCGACTATTGACCAGCGAACCCTATTGCGCCACGTGGAGACATCCGTCAGACTCCCTCGTCTGCCGCGCCACCATGTTTATTGCTATTCAAGATCACCCAAGATACGGAGGATCAGCGCAAATACCAATGAAGATCACCTAAGATACGGAGGATCAGCGCGAATACCAAAGAAGATCACCTAAGGGAGCACTCTACCGAATTCAAGCAATCGAAGAACCAAGCCAAAAAGAAAAAGGACAAAAGCACCGAGTATTTCGAGAAACCTCCAACTGTATTAAAGTCTCACTCATTACAGTGTTCAGCAAATACAGATTGAAGAAAGTTAGAGCATAAAGCAAAAAAGCAAAAATCCCAAGGTCCCGATGTCCCGAGGTCATGACCGGTCAGTTGCATGAGCTGCGGCGTCAGAGGCTTCGCCGGATGGACGGGCAGAGTTCGGCACCGGAAGCGGGTACGGAGGCGGCTCCCGAAAGGAGCGGTGGCCCTCCGAGACCCCGACCTCTTTCAGGCCGGCAAGCCACCCTTTCGCCCAAGCCTTATCCCTCACCACAAGAACCCTTTCCTTGTAGTGGGCGGTGACCTGCACTTTGGCATCCTCGAATGCAGCATCGCACTCGGACTCGAGCTTAGCCTCGGCTTCATCCGCCCTCTTGGACTCGGATTCAAGCTTCGCCTCGGCCTCGTCCGCCCTCTTGGACTCGGCTTGAAGCAGGGCCGCGTAATCGTCTCCCATCTTCGAGATGGAGACCTCAAGCTCGGCCACCTTGGTCCGCTCCGCCTCGGCTTCTTCCTTCGCCTGCTCGAGCTTCGCCGCATATTCCTCTTCCACCCTAGCCAACTTCTGGCTCACAGCGTCCAGGGATTCCTGCAGGCCGTTCTTCTCCACGGACAGCTCGGCAGCGTCCGCGCTGTACCTGCGGATCCTGTCAGCAACGGCCATGGACTTCTGCGCCGCCTGCCAAAGAAATAAGGTGTACATGTTAGACCTAGAGAGCATCAGATGCTAAATCGCTGGTTCGACGAAGCAAAATGAAGACTTACCGCGAAGTTGGACTGCAACATCGACAGGATCAGCTTCTGGTCACTGTACTTGTCCAGCCGCTCCATGTCCCGGGGAAGGGCGCAGGCTCGCCCTAAGGCCTCGAGGACCGGGAGTTCGATCTTGTGCAGAATGCAATCCTCCATCGTCATCGGCCTCCCCGGCCCAAGCATGAAGCTCGGCTCCCATAACGGCGGCCCCTAGGGGCAACGAGGGCAGCAGCCGAGCTAGGGCCCGCGTCGGTCCTCGCCATCTTCAGCGGCCGAGTTTCCTCCTGCTCGACCTCGGCTGGGGGCAAGCGTACCCCTAGATCAACAGGGCTAGGGGGCACGGGCACCTCCGCCACCTCTGCAGGAGAAGCCACCCGAGCCCTCGGAGACGGATGCCTCGGAGAATCTACCGGCTCCTGGGGGGCTCGGGCGTCCTCCACTCCAAGCGCCAAGGCCTCGAGATCCTCGAAGGACAAGCGCCTGGTGTGCCTCATCTCGGATCCTGGCGAGGGAGATCGGGCAGATTGACTCGATTCCCTTCCTGAGACCTGGGGAAGCCTCGATCCCGATATGGAAGCTAGGATTCCAGACGCTACCCTTACTTCAGACGACGCCCGCGAGGGCTCTGCGACCTCCGGAACGGCCTGCTCCTGACCAACCCCGGATCCGGCACCTTCACTCTGGATCGGCTCTACGGTGCCCCTCAGATACCCGCGGTACTTCGGCTTATACCCTAGCAGCGACCAAGCCGCCCTGCCGTCGTGACCGCTGTACCGCTTCACCAGACGGAGCCAGGCATCGTTCCTCTTCCAAATGTATCTGGCAGCCCGTTTCCTCTCCTTCAAAGCTGCAGCAATCAGAAGCATAAGCACGGCAGAATAAAAAGAAACTTATGAAAAAAGTAAAGAAACGAAAGGCGATTACTTGGGATGGTACCGAAGTGGCGAGGGACCTGGTAGCCTCTATCGGTGTCGGCCTCCCTAAACTCCCAGTTCCCTGAGACGTACAGCAGATCGTCTCCAGCATACTTGCTCAAATCCTCCAAGTATCGGATGAAGCCGTCCCGGCCTGGCTTAGCCCGGAGATAATAAGAATCTCCGGACCTGCATATGTCGTAGACATCCTCAAGGTCGAAGACGCCGAAGTCGGTGCCCAGGACCTCATTCAACTTGACCGTGCCCATCACGATCTTGAAGGCATTCGGCAGCAGTTGGCAGGGGCAGAGACACCACTGACTAAGGCATCTCCTAAGGAGTGGGTGAAGTGGAAATCGGACCCCGCCTTCTATCACAGCCACCAGCGGAAAAGGCATCCAACCTCCCGAAAAGTCGCGAGAGTTGTAGCCACGGGGTTCAGCACCCCTAACTTGGACATCAGCAGGGATCCTAAAGGCTGATCTAAAGCCCTCGATCGCTGCCTCGCTCTCTAACCAGTGGCTGTAAATCCCCATTCCTATCCCAGTCTAAAACCAGAGAAACCCGCAGAAGAAGAAGCAGAGCAGGAGGAACTTACGGAAGCAGAACGAAGATGCTGGACAGCAAAGAGACCCAACTTCAGCAGCGCGCCACTCCTCGGATGAAGCTCCCTCACAGTAGCCTTCCCTCTTCTGACGCTCGCCTCTGATTCAGAATCGCAAACGAAGGATAGAGCGGACCTCAACTGCCCTATATATAGCAGAGAGGCCCCCTTTTTACAGAAACCCTAATCGGGCGTGCCAAGGGGCGCCCCCCTGGGATATCGCGCAAATCATTTCAAAAATTTATTACGCCTCCCTGAAGCGGCGCGCAAATCATTTCAAAAATTGATTGCGCCCCTGACGAGACGGCGCGTACGACCTCGAAGAGACAGACAACCAGCCAGGAGATGACACGTGGAGCCGTCGAACTGTCCTCAGCATTGAATAGGGGACGTCATTTATCACCTCGAACATCCAAAGCGACAGCGAGTCAGGGCCGAAAGAGGCTCTCCTCCAGATAGGCCCGGCACATAGCTCCCGACCCCACGGCACTGACGTTCTACGCGAGCTCGGAAGCTAGGGGGCAATTGTGTGGGGAGATTTCCAGAGCTACAGGATTAAGCTAATCACAGCCATCAGATGGGTTTAAGCATCCTCACGTGCCATCCGCGTGCCGTCTACGGGGCACCGATCTCATCCCGGCTACCAGGACAGAGGTCTTGGCCGACATCAAACATCTCCAGGCCACAAGCGCCGAACTGGACCACCTCGGGCATCATCTCGGCAAAGAGTCCATCTCGGCAAGGCCACCCCGGATGCCATCTCAGCAAATAACCCTACCTCGGCTAAAGCCACCTCGGCTGAAGAAGCCAGAACAGTAGCCGAAGCAAGAAAGAACCTTCGCTTGGGCCCCTCATCCCCCACGTCATCAGACACGTGGAGGGATAGGGTCACGAGCTAGTGGGACAGACGCGACATCCAGCCGCCCACTATCTTTACCAGATCGCCACATGGCAGCATCCAGCGGTTGGGGCCACATCAGGGCAAGGCCCGAGGGCAGACCCGCTGGTACTCCTACCGCCAAAGGCGCCCAACACAATCTGGCCCAACAAGACACGCATTTAATGCAATGTGGGCTGACCCGACTGGCATTAAATGCTGAGTGGGCCGGATTGGACTGCATTTATTACTTTGTGGGCTGATCATGACTTCCCAGTCAGATCATGGGACCCACACCAAGATATTCTCTGAAAGATACGATCCAAACCTCTATAAATAGACCTTCCTACACCATGCAAGGTACGCATAATTCGATTCACAGAGCCCTTACTCTGTCTCTCTTCTCCCTCTCTTCCATCGTTCCAGTTCATACACTGACTTTGGCATCGGAGAGCCTTGCGCCGCTCAGGCCAGGGTCCTCTGACCGTTTGCTTCTCCCTTTCAGGCTCTCGGACGGCATCCAGACATTCCAGACACCATCATCTTCCCGGATAAGTCCTGTAAGGCACCCTCTTATTGTGGGTCATAATTTTCTGCACCTACAACTGGCATAAGATGAGACTCAGGAACCCATTCTTCATCGGTGAGATATTCTCCTGTTTCAAGGGATTCCTCCCACTCATCTGTGTAGTTGGATTTGAATCCATCATCGGTGTCGCTGGACTCGTATCCATCAATGGAGAATCCAACTACCGAATTGCAAGAGTATGATGCCTCCTGCATGGCTTCTTTGAATTGAGGTGGCATGAAATCACTGAGAGTGAATTTCCTTACCGCCTTTGAAGTCTCTGGAAGGGATGTTTTTGTTACCTCTAGTGAAGCGGTAGAGGAAGCCTCTGCCTTTTCTTTGACCTCTAGTTTTGGCTGGGTCTTCTCTCGCCGTTTGAGCTTGAGGAGATGTTTCCTAGCCTGCCTTCGCTGTTGAGCTGTAGGCTTTGTTTTCACGACCTCCCAATTTTCATCTTCCAGGAGATCGGGATGTACCCATATCGGTTGTCCGTCTGGTGTCGGGTAAGGAACCAGTTTTTCGGACGTTTCGATTGAGTTTATCACCTTGAAGGAAGTAGTGATCTTCTTCTTCGGTGATTTTGATGTTTGTCCACATGTCACCATGTTGACGGAGGCAGACCCATAGTTTTTGTCAAAGGTGATGACTCCGTTTTTTCACATCTCATTTATTTTCTCTCTCACAACGAAGCATTGATTGAGAGGATGCGAGATCATCTGGTGGTATGGACAGTACCGAGGATCGTTGGTTTTGCCAACATCACCCGGTCTTTTTGGTTCTGGCAAGGTGAGCTTGCCGTTTGCCACAAGAGCCCCGAAGATTTCATCAACATCTTCATCAAACGGGTATTTCTTCTCTACTCGTTCTTTGAAGGCATCAGAGAGTTCAGGTCTCTTACCAGCAGCTTTGTTTTCAGCTTTCTTTGGTGGCTGAGGAGCTGACTTGGTCTGCACATTGAGGACCTCTTTCTTCTTTGGTTTAGAGGTTGCAACGGCGGTTGGCTCTTTTCTTGATGATTTCTGACTGTTGAGGTCTTTAATCACCGTTTCAGCTTCCATGGAAGCTTCTAGGAGTTCTCCCAGGTTTTTTGATTTGTTGCCGATGATCATGGAGCGGATTCTGGCTCTCATGTTGTTTCGGCAGATGTCGACTAGCGACGCTTGTGGCAATACATCAGAGCATTTGTATGCCATTGCTTTCCACTTGTGAATGAAGTCATATGTTGATTCATTCTCCCCCTGTTTTAGGCTGCACAGCTGAGCCATAGTAGCGGGATGATCTTCACCTTTGAAGTGAGTGAGGAAGCGTGTCTCTAGCATGGCCCAGTTTTGGATTGAGTCCTCCGGCAGAGTGGAGTACCAATCGAAGGCCGTACCTTTTAGGGTACTTGCAAAGAGGCGGATCTTGAGTGCATCTTGATCCGCGATAGCTCCCGTCAGGATCTTGAAGTGGATGACGTGCTGTCTGGCTGATCCTTTCCCCGTATATGTTTGGAGAGTAGGATGCTTAAATTTGGTGGGGAACGGGACCGAGTCCATCCAAAAGGGATATGGTGGCTTGATCCCATGTTCTTTGAGTATATCCTCTTCTTTTGCTTTGGCGAGGATACCGTCTACGTTCTTTTTGGTAAGGGCGCGTGACTCATTTTCTTCTCTATTTACCTCGTCGTCTTGATGATTCGGAGGAGGTTCATTGTTCGCCTGATTTTGGAAGGCGAGGAGAAGGTTTTCCATTAGAGTTTCAATCCTCTGCTGGCCCTGTTCCAACTGCTGGATGCGGGTGATCGCATCTTCTGGAGGTGGATTGCGGGGTGGTGGCTCAGAATTTGTAGCCAAGACATTCATCCTTCGTGATTCAAACGAAGAAACTGTCCTGGTGACTGAGCTGGGGCTCATTCTTTTTGAAGAGGAGCTTGAGGAAGGATCACTCTGCTGTCCTTTGCTTGAAGGAGCAGGGGATTCTTCTGAATGTCTTCTTGTCCTGGAGACGCTGCGGGTCATTGGACGTCGGACATGGATTTTTGTTGCTGATTTTTGGCGCCTTCTGGTTTTTTCCAACCATATGGACGGCAGCAACTTGGTTGGGTCTTTCTTTTTCGACCCATTTGGGAGAGACTTGAAGTGTGGGAGGCTGGGTCCTTTGCTTCTCTAGTCTCTTTTGTCGGTATGACGCGCGGCGGCGTATACGACGAGCAATTTGGGCTTCGGTTAGCTCTGACTGGGCTTTGACGACGAAGGATGTGCTCCCTCGGGCGCAGCAGCCGAGCCTGTCTTCTTTGTAGCTGGGCAAGGATAGGATGCGAACCCTATCCTTCGCCAGTTGCAGCGAAGCTTTGAATTTTTGAAGTTCGGCCCCTGTAGAGATGAAGGGTCGAACTGCAGATTTGTAGGCCTTAGCAGGTGCTTGTGGAGGCCTTGTGATGCATGACTTGATTTTGGGCTTGTAGGAACAAGCCGGCTCATGCTGGGTTGACTTGGAAGTCAGGTTGGAGATGGGTCTCTCCTCTTTCATGTAAGCAAGAGGATAGAACTGGTTCTCCTTGAGTGGGGCCAGGAATGCTGGCTTAGTGGATGTCTGGGACCTTCTCTGTTTTGGTGAAGGTCTTGGGGACCAAGTCTTGGAGTAGACCTAGTTGTTTGCAGGTTGAGGCTTCGTGGGGCTGCCACGGGCTTCAGGCCTTCTGGTGCTCGCCTTTGGTGTCATGGTAGTGACACGTTGAGAGGCGAGTTTCTGCTTCTTGGAGGGAGCAGTTTGTTCCTCAGGAAGTGGAAATGGTCCCAGCGTCCCAAAGACGATAGTCCGGGGAGTCGAGGTCGACCCGGAGTTCAGAGAGTTGCCGAGGGAGTTGACACTTCGGCAGCTGATGGGGCGTTTGTAGGTGCGCGTGGTTTGCTTCTGTTGAAGCATGAGTTGGTGCTTGTTTTCGTCGAAAGTAATGGTTAGTGAAGCTGCCATTGTTAGTTTTCGAAAATTTCTGAAACAAGACCACATCCATTAGTAATCACAAGAATATAATGATCATAAATGGGAAGTTCTATGATTTCGTCTTTTCAAATTGCTCGAGGTAGATGACCCAAGCAATATGAGGAAGGCAAAATGCCATAGAAGGTACAATTGTTCTGATCGCAGGTATGGTAAGCCCAGAATGGGCATCCCAGTGACTGCTAGAAGCAATTGTGAACTTAAATTCGACTTATCGAGAAGCAGAGCTTGCTCGAGGTAAGAAGAATATAAAGTTGGAGTTACAGATGTGCCGGTCGCAATACAGTAGACCCTGAAAGGGCGTACTAGTACCGCTAGACACAAATGTTTTGAGACCGCATCTATGAGATGAGATTCTCTGTTTTGAAAGGTCAAGATTGGATTCATCAAAGAGAGCAGATGGTATTCCAATCTGAACGCGGGCTCAGCGATTTCCGCGAGCACCAGTGCTCAGAAAGAAATGAACCATGATTTCTCGGATCTGAATCTAAAAATGACGAGTTCTTTTTTTTTTTTGAATAGTCAATATCGGGTTCATCAAAGAGAGCAAAAGGCACTCCAATCTGAACACGGGCTCAGTCCGAGCGCAGTGCTTAGAAGGAGACAAGGTTTTTTTATCTAAATCCAAAATGACGGAAGTTTTTTTTTTTGAAGATTTTGAAGATTTTTTTATTTTTTTTTAAATCTTTTTTTTTATTTTATTTTTATTTTATTTTTTTTATTATTATTTTTTTTAAGATTTTTTTTTTGAAATTTTTTTTTATTTTTTTTATTTTAAATTTTTATTTTTAAAAATTTTATTTTTGAAAAAAAAAATTTATTTAAAAGACGAGAGAGTACACATAGGCCTCCTAACCCGGTCTTATGAAATCATGATTGATAGAATTGCCCCCAGGTAAGGGTAGGATTACTTAATGAACCCGTTTGGAGGACCCTTGCCTAGAACAGTCAAGCTGTCTCCACACTCTGGACAAGGCTTTTCTTTGAATCAACCATGATCAAAGAACACAGTTGGTTTAACCTTAGTGGTCTATGTCTTTTTTTTTTTATATTTTTTTTTATTTTATTTTTATGAATTCATCGAAGAGAAACAATGGCCCAACCCCCGATCCGAACACGGTCTCGGCGATTTCCGCGAGCGCCAGTGCCCAGAAGGGAAAGGATCAAGGTTTCTCAATTTTGAATCCAAATTGAGAAATCTAAAACTTTTATATATATATATATATATTTTTTCAGATTTTTAATGAACTCATCGAAGAGAAACAATGGCCCAACCCCCAATCCGAACACGGTCTCGGCGATTTCCGCGAGCGCCAGTGCCCAGAAGGGAAAGGATCAAAGTTTCTCAATTTTGAATCCAAATTGAGAAATCTAAAATTTTTTTTTTATATATATATATATATTTTTTTAGATTTTTAATGAACTCATCGAAGAGAAACAATGGCCCAACCCCCGATCCGAACACGGTCTCGGCGATTTCCGCGAGCGCCAGTGCCCAGAAGGGAAAGGATCAAAGTTTCTCAATTTTGAATCCAAATTGAGAAATCTAAAATTTATATATATATATATATATATTTTTAGATTTTTAATGAACTCATCGAAGAAAAACAATGGCCCAACCCCCGATCCGAACACGGTCTCGGCGATTTCCGCGAGCGCCAGTGCCCAGAAGGGAAAGGATCAAAGTTTCTCAATTTTGAATCCAAAAATGAAAAATCTGTTTTTTTTTTTTTTTTTTTTTTTTTAAAAGAGAAAGGGTGGAAATAAATTCAAAGAATTAGAAATTTCCAAACAAAAAATCTCATCTCATTTTTTTTTTGCGGAATTCAACATAGGCCACCAATTATAAAGTAGCCAAGGAATCGAGAAAAGAAATATAAGCATAGAGCAAAATATATGATATACAAATATTTCATTTCTAGCATCGTGTTCTCAAATAAACGAGTCCCACCGGGTGATGCCAGCTTGATGGACCGCGCTCCCGGATGCCCGGGGGTTCCTACCGAGGTCGGCGGACGTGGGAGTCCGTTTGGTTCCGACCCTTTCGTAACCGGGGGGCAAGGGGGGGCGTGCATCAACATTTCTTTTTTGTGGGTGTGCCAGATTTTCTATTTTTACTTGGAATTGCAAGTGGTGATCCGGAGATCAACCTTCGCAAGTAAAAGGAAATCAACTTCTTTCAAGTTTTCCATTGCACATATATTTAAGAAAAGAGACATTTTTCTTGATTTGCCGTGAAAGGCGATTTTTTACTTGCGATTTTTCTTGATTTGGCATTTATAGCCGATTTTGGCGTTTATAGCCGATTTTTGGCGTTTATAGCCAATTTTTGGCATTTATAGCCGATTTACGATCCTTATCAACAATGAAAGACAAGAATTGTGATTTTTGTCTCTTTTAAAAAAAATACAAACTACAATGAAAAGCAAGAAAAGGAGGATCTAACTTCTCAGGAGATTGTGGGGGACTCGTTTAGATTGACGGTCGCAAGCCATATGTGGGCTTCGCCATCATCCATGCAGATGAGAACAGAGGATGCTATTGATTCGCTTGGCTTGGCTATAACCTCGGGTTTTTAGAGGACAAAGACCAAAGGAAGGTCCTATGTCCAATAAAAAGCCGAGTAGACGGGCTAAAAAGCCATATCTAAGCCATTGGAGGCAGGAGGAGAAGGCAAGGACCTTGGCGGGGGGGTACCCCCCAAGGGACTTTTGTCACCTTGTTGCGGTGGCCGGTGTAGAACTTCCGCAGAGTTTTCTCTCTTTTTCCTTTCTCTGGATTTCTGTCTGCTGTCTGTTGATGTTGTGTGTGTCTTTCTTCTTGGAGAGCCCTCCTATTTATAGGCTTTTAGGTAGCCTTTTAGGTGGGTTTATGGGCTTTTATTGTCATTAAGCCGCATAATGGGAGGAGTTACAAAATTGAATTGTTTATTTTGTAACTCCTTTTTCTTGGCTTCTGATTGGCCGGAGGAGATTGAGGGCATTTAATCGCCTTTAATCGCCATGATGGGAGGAGTTTCATGGGTTAAATGCCATGAATTTCTTGACTTGTAACTCCCGAATGCTTGCTTCTGATTGGGCCGTCCAAAGAAATGGATTAATCACTGTAATAAAGCTAGTCAATTAATCGCATTAAGTGGTCGCCGAGCAGCTGAAGAGTCGCGGGCCGTGCCACGTCTTTTGGGATTCTTCTGTTGATGATCATCGATGGATCTTCATGTAGATCGACATCAGATGATCATGTAATTTCATATGTTTGTTGCCAACAGCGGGTCGGTGCCATCTGTCCCTGTCGATTTCTCGATCGGTCGGGTAGAAAGCACACTTTTTTTGGTTGACCGGGTGGCGATCAATATTGTCTTCGATACTCTTGATGATTTACCCCGTGTTTTGGACGGATGTCAGAGGACTTGGTGTCTCAAAAGCATGAATTTTGGAAGTACCAGACGCTGGGCTCCTCGAATCGCGAAAAAAACGGCGAAAATCGGGGTTTCCGGGGCTTTCCCGGCGACCCCGGGTTCCAAGGTCGCCGGCGACCCTGGGGGGTTTTCCCCCTTTCGTGTCCCGTTTTGCGTCCGTTTTTGCTGTTTTTCGATTCTTTTTTCTTCTGTACTTTTCCTTGACATTTTGACCATTTATTGGCCTAATTTCTTTGTAGGAAACCTGATGAGAATCCTTGCATTTTATTTTGCAAAGTTTCCAATTTCCTGAGAAAGCCGAAGACTTTGTCGCGCGGAGCTGCCGATTTTCCGTCAGAAGCTGAAACTGGGCCAAACGATGTCGGAATGACCTGAAATTTGGTGTGAAGCCTCCTGAGCAATAAATAAGACCAACCATAGGCTTTTGTTTGAGTTTTGAAGCCGTTTGGGGTCCTATCACCTGTAGACTTGCTTTTTGTCGCGATGAAGATGTCGCGGTTTGATGTGCGGTCAACCGATGTCCGATTGACTTGAAATTTGACAGGGAACCTGTTGGATACCGCGATCACTGAGAGGGGGGGGGTGAATCAGTGATTTCTAAAAACAGGTCCAATTCAACAACAAAACAAGTCAAATCACACAATGACACCAGATTTAACGTGGTTCACCGAAAGGCTACGTCCACGGTTCAAAGACTGTCCGAACACCAATCCGGGACAGATCTGAATCTTATTTAGTCGCACCAACGACAAAGAGCACCAACCCTTAGTTTCAGATAGCACCGACTATCTAGGAAGCACCTACTCCCTTGAGTTTCAGATAGCACCAACTATCTAGGAAGCACCTACTCCCTTTAGTTTCAGATAGCACCAACTATCTAGGAAGCACCGACTCCCTTTACAATTTATCTGCACCCACAGATAGGATCACCAAACCCTAAACACCAAGCACCAACTTGGTGTAAGAACAGAATAGAAGATAAATTCTGTCTACAGCCCTTCCCCTCTACAATTCTCTCTCTCTCAATCCCTTACAAATTGAAATTAAAGCATAAACAGAGAGACACTTAACTCATGGACGAATCACCATCTTCTAGAGCATAATCTCGTCCACAATTACTGTAGAAAACGTCTGATAATGCAGCAACACAGCAACACAGCACCAGCACTTCTTTCTCTCAAGAACTCTCTCTATAACTCTCCTCTTCTGGTGTCTCTTCTGATGTATTTATGAACGACCCAAGCATGCCTTTTTGTAGGTCTTAATAACCCTTAATTGTATTCAAAACGGGCTACTATTCGTTTAGAAAGATTCCCAAACGAAATAGATAACTGTGCTGAATTTTCGTGCAAAACTTTTAATTCTGCGCAACTCTGGTTCCCGTGCTCGGTCGACATCCTGGCTTGCTCGGTCGACCGAAGACACTAACTGGAAAACAGACAATTTCGAGCTCGGTCGACATCCTGAGGGCTCGGTCGACCGAAGACACACTGTGTCACGAAAATAACTGAGAGGTGCCTTTTTCTGTTTTCTGCAGGTTTCTTCTTTCTCGGTCGACCGCATGAAGATCCCGGTCGACCGCGTGCTCTTCATCAGGAATTCTTAATTCCTGGCTGTTTCAATTCTGTTTCTTCTTTTCAGCTCTATCAACACCAATCTATTAACATCACGTTTGTGACAATGTGTTGACAAGAATTCCAACTCAAAACCATACTTGAGATACTAATTACTTTAATTCATCAAAAGACTCTAAAGTCATCTCAAGTTCATCTCAAATTCCAACAATCTCCCCCTTTGGAATTGTTGGCAACACTATTGGAACTTCAACACTTTCAACTCCAGCTTGCAGCTCTTCCAAGTTCTTTTCAACACTCACTTGGAACCAATTCTGAAATTCTGAAATAACAACCATGCATTTTCAACAATCTCTCCCTAGCTTTCATAGCATAACATCTCTCCTTGCTATCATAGCATAACATCTCTCCCCCTTTGACAACAAGTCCAAAGGGACCAAACCGAGGAGCGAATAGGATATTCAATGAATGCATTGCTCCCCCTTTCAAGCACAACTCCTACGGTTTAGGAGAGTGAGTAACTCCTAACTTTTTCCGGAGATACTCGAAGACTTCCTTTGGCAGAGGTTTCGTGAATAAGAAACAATACCCATGTCATACGAGTATAATCATCAATGCATAACATGAAATACTTATCTCCATTGGTGCTTTGAGTTCGCATCGGTCCACAGAGATCAGTGTGCACTAGCTCAAGAGGTTTCTTTGAATGATGCTCCTTTGACTTGAACATAACCCTTGTTTGCTTTCCCTTTTGGCAAGAGTCGCAAATGGGATTGGAAGGCTTTTCAACTTTAGACATGCCTCTTACAGCCTTTGAATTGCAAATCTTTGACATGTTATCAAAGCTTAGATGCCCAAGGCGTTTGTGCCACAACCAACTTTCCTCTGTCCGACTCATCAAGCAGGTCTTTTCAGCTCCATCTGACAATGTATAGAGATTTCCAGCAGTTCTTGATCCAGTTGCCACTGTTTTCCCGTTGCTACTCTTCTTGATGGCAAACCCATTCTTTGTGAAGATAACTTCATGACCCTTGTCACAGATCTGGCTCACACTAAGCAGGTTGTGTCTCAATCCAGACACATATAAGACTTCTTCAGATCTGATCTTGTTTGCCATAAGCTGAATAACACCTTTTCCGCATATTTTGGCACCATCATTGTTGCCAAACTTCACTGAACCGCCTTCATAGTGCTGTAATTTGATGAATTTCTCTTTATCACCAGTCATATGGCTTGAACAACCACTATCAAGGACCCATGGTGCTGTTTTCTTTTGTGCATTGAATGCCGTTTGCACAATGAGAGATTCTTTGGAACTTTCTGCACTTTTCTTTGCTCTCCAAGCCTTGACTAACTTGGGTTTCTTTTCAACCTGAAATTTGTTAGCAATATGCAACCTACAATCCCTAGCCAAGTGTCCATAATTATGACACGTATAGCACTCATTTTTGTGGCTACTTAGGATTGAAAAAGGATTCCTAGTCACAAATGGACTGTTTCTTACATAGAATTTGCAATCAGCTCTTTTATGCCCAAACATATTACAATGAAAGCAATAACCATAGAATTTGTATCTTCTTTGTGGCTGGTTAGTCTTCATTACCTTTCTAACAGGAATGGACTTCTTTCTAGGTTGAGTGGGCTTCATAGAGTTAGAAGGTGCAGTGACTTGCTTCACAAGCTCTTTCTTTTTAGGAGGTGCAATCTTAGAGGATTCTCCTTTCTCAAATCCTAGACCAAATCTGAAGTGGGCTGGTCTTTGAACTTTCAGTAGTTCATTGAGTTTCATAGTCCCTTCAATCGCTTGGAGCGCTTTGAGTTTTTTGCTATTTTCCAAATTTTCAGCCTTTGCTCTAGCGATCTCAGTTTCAAGTTTCATAGCCTCTTCCTTTTTGATACTTATTTGGTTTTCAAGGACTTCTACCATTCTTTTATATTCTTCTACTTGAGTTTTCAAAGAAATAATAGAACTTTCAGATTCATGGAGAAGTTTCAGATTTTTCTTACTTGATTTGCGTTCCATGCTTAGCTCCTCAAGTGCGGCTATGAGTTCCTCTTCAAGATTGACTTCAGCCTCCTCATCCTCTTCAGGATCTAGCTCTTCTTCTTCTTCAACAGTGACCATGAAGAGAGCTTCGGTTGATTCATCATCGTCTGAAGTTTCAGACGTGCTGTCATCTTGTTGACATAGAAAGTTTTTAGCTTTGCCCCTTTTTCTGAAATTTCTCTTTCCTTTACTCTTTTCAGCATAAGAGTCATTATCATTGTCTTCTTTTAGGGGACACTTCGCAGCAAAGTGACCAATACCTCCACAATTGAAGCATTTAAAGGGTAGCTTCCCTTTGTACTTGCCATTGCTACCTTTCTTCAATTTTCTAACAAATTGAGCCTCAAGCTCATCATCATCAGAATCAACATCATGACCAACAGTCTCTTTTGCCTTTTTCTGAACTTTGAAGGCCGCTTCTTTATCAGATGAAGACGTCTTTCCTATGCGCATCTCATAGGCAGTTAGAGAACCATGTAATTCATCCATGGAAAATGCATTCAGATCTTTGGCTTCTTCGATGGCTGAGACTTTTGAATCAAACCGGGGAAGAAGAGATCTTAGAACCTTTTTGACGATGACCGGCTCTTTAATCTCCTCCCCTAGTCCACGAATGTCATTCGTGACTTCATTCACTCGTTGCATATACGAGTCAACATTCTCGCTTTCCTCCATGCGAAGAGATTCAAATTGAGAGCGATGGGTTTGTAATTTGGCTTCTTTAATCTTCTCATCACCTTCATGTATGCTTTGCAACTTGTCCCAAATTTCCTTGGCTGTTTTGCATGCAATTACTTTGACAAGCTCGCTGTCCACAAGGCCACTAAAGAGTGCATTCTGCGCCTTGGAGTCGTTGTCTGCCAACTTCTTCGATGCAGTATCATTGGGTACGGTGGCAGCATTGTAACCGGCTCTGACAGCCTCCCAAACATCATAGCCAAGAGATTTGATGAAGGCTTGCATCCTAATCTTCCAGAAGGAGTAATTAGAACCATCAAACAGAGGTGCTTTCATATTCCCTGTATTGACTGCCATGTGATTTGACAAGTGATCACCCTTAGCGTATTAAACTGATCAAGGGAGCCTCGCTCTGATACCAATTGTTGGATACCGCGATCACTGAGAGGGGGGGGGGTGAATCAGTGATTTCTAAAAACAGGTCCAATTCAACAACAAAACAAGTCAAATCACACAATGACACCAGATTTAACGTGGTTCACCGAAAGGCTACGTCCACGGTTCAAAGACTGTCCGAACACCAATCCGGGACAGATCTGAATCTTATTTAGTCGCACCAACGACAAAGAGCACCAACCCTTAGTTTCAGATAGCACCAACTATCTAGGAAGCACCTACTCCCTTGAGTTTCAGATAGCACCAACTATCTAGGAAGCACCTACTCCCTTTAGTTTCAGATAGCACCAACTATCTAGGAAGCACCGACTCCCTTTACAATTTATCTGCACCCACAGATAGGATCACCAAACCCTAAACACCAAGCACCAACTTGGTGTAAGAACAGAATAGAAGATAAATTCTGTCTACAGCCCTTCCCCTCTACAATTCTCTCTCTCTCAATCCCTTACAAATTGAAATTAAAGCATAAACAGAGAGACACTTAACTCATGGACGAATCACCATCTTCTAGAGCATAATCTCGTCCACAATTGCTGTAGAAAACGTCTGATAATGCAGCAACACAGCAACACAGCACCAGCACTTCTTTCTCTCAAGAACTCTCTCTATAACTCTCCTCTTCTGGTGTCTCTTCTGATGTATTTATGAACGACCCAAGCATGCCTTTTTATA
This sequence comes from Litsea cubeba, assembly GCA_012931725.1. Lineage (NCBI taxonomy): Eukaryota > Viridiplantae > Streptophyta > Magnoliopsida > Laurales > Lauraceae > Litsea > Litsea cubeba. The sequence continues at coordinate 125,838,663 of CM022945.1, read as the reverse complement.
GGTCTTAATAACCCTTAATTGTATTCAAAACGGGCTACTATTCGTTTAGAAAGATTCCCAAACGAAATAGATAACTGTGCTGAATTTTCGTGCAAAACTTTTAATTCTGCGCAACTCTGGTTCCCGTGCTCGGTCGACATCCTGGCTTGCTCGGTCGACCGAAGACACTAACTGGAAAACAGACAATTTCGAGCTCGGTCGACATCCTGAGGGCTCGGTCGACCGAAGACACACTGTGTCACGAAAATAACTGAGAGGTGCCTTTTTCTGTTTTCTGCAGGTTTCTTCTTTCTCGGTCGACCGCATGAAGATCCCGGTCGACCGCGTGCTCTTCATCAGGAATTCTTAATTCCTGGCTGTTTCAATTCTGTTTCTTCTTTTCAGCTCTATCAACACCAATCTATTAACATCACGTTTGTGACAATGTGTTGACAAGAATTCCAACTCAAAACCATACTTGAGATACTAATTACTTTAATTCATCAAAAGACTCTAAAGTCATCTCAAGTTCATCTCAAATTCCAACAGAACCTATTGGAGTCATTTTAAGATGATCCATAGGCTCTGTCTTGGAAACCATAGTCCCGGAGAGCTTTGCCGCCGAGGGGCCTGATTTGGCTGTCGGAGAAGCGAAGTTAGGCCAAATGATTTTGAAATGGCCTGAAACTTCTTGTGTACTCCTCTTTTGGCTGTCTGGAAGAATCTTGCAGTTTTTGTTTGATTCTGACAAGATTTGATTTTTGGAAGCAGCATTGCCTATTTATGGCAGGTTGCGACTTCATGTAGCTTTTTGGATCTTGAAGAGGCAAAGTGACATTTTTGGTGTCAACACCAACATTGTCCCCGTGACAAAGAAAAATGGGCAGATCAGGGTCTGTATTGATTATAGAGACCTAAATGGCGCATGCCCAAAAGATGAGTTTCCGCTCCCCATACCAGAGGTAATGATTGATAATACCTGTGGATTCGAGCGAATGACATTCATGGATGGTTTCTCTGGCTACAATCAGATAAAGATGCATCCTGAGGATGAAAAACATACATCCTTTCGAACCCCATTTGGCGTGTATTGTTACACTGTCATGCCATTTGGTCTGAAAAATGCTGGTGCCACATATCAGAGGGCTATGATGAAAATATTCCAAGATATGCAGCACAAGACGGTTGAATGTTACGTTGATGACCTCGCCGTCAAAAGCAAAAGAAAAGAAGATCATCTCGAAAACCTTCGAGAAGTCTTCCTCCGGCTTCGCAAACACAAACTGCGAATGAATCCATTGAAATGCTTCTTCGGCGTCTCGTCGGGTAAGTTCCTCGGATTCTTAGTTCGGAAAGCTGGAATAGAGCTTGACCCCATAAAAGTCAAAGCCATTCTAGAAATGCCCTCTCCAAGAACCTTGAGAGAACTCAAAGGGCTTCAAGGGAGATTGGCCTACATCAGACGGTTCATCTCCAATCTTTCAGGGAAATGCCGTCCATTCTCCCGGTTGATGAAAAAAGGTGTAAACTTTGTCTGGGATGCTGACTGTGAAGCTGCTTTCCAAGACATCAAGTCATACCTGACAAAACCTCCAGTGTTAGCTGCTCCTACCACTGGAAAACCATTCATCTTGTACACAAGAGCCCTTGATCACTCTCTGGGAGCTCTGCTTGCGCAAGAAAATGATCAGAGAAAAGAAGCTGCTCTATATTACCTCAGCCGCATGCTAGTAGGTGCAGAGCATCGCTACTCTCCAGTCGAAAAAGAATGTCTTGCAGTGATGTTCGCCGTACAAAAGCTGCGTCACTACTTGCTTTCCAACACAGTATACCTGGTCTCGAGGGTCAACCTCTTGAAGGTCCTTGTCACAAAGGCAGGTTCTCTCAATGCTCGACTGGCAAAATGGTCCATCCTTCTGTCACAATTTGATATTAGGTATGTACCACAAAAAGCAATCAAAGGACAAGCTCTAGCGGACTTCCTCGCAGAGCATCCATTGCCTAAAGATTCTCCACTCAGAGATGATCTCCCAGACGAACCAGTCTACAATGTGGAGACTTTCTCACAAAGTGCCTGCTGGGACATGTACTTTGACGGTGCAACCAGGACAAATGAAAAAAGACAGCTGATCTCGGGAGTTGACATCCTCTTTGTTAGCCCCGATAAATACATGATTCCACACGCTTTCTCGCTACTGGAACCATGCACAAACAATGCAGCTGAATATCAAGCTCTGATCTTAGGATTGGAACTCGCCATCGAATCCAGTATCACCATGCTGGAAGTCTTTGGAGACTCTCAACTGATCGTCAACCAGATGAATCAGAAATTTGAAGTCAGGAAGCCAGATTTGTTGCCCTACTACAACAAGGCACAATCACTTCTGCAAAAGTTTGACATCTGTCACATCACCCACATTCGTAGAGGTGAAAACATACGTGCAGATGCCCTAGCCGGACTTGCCGCATCCATGGCAATCCAGGAAGGGGAAAACATGCAAATCACAGTGTGCGAAAGAAGAATCCTTCCTCCTCTTAACACACACCAAGCAGTTGCTGAATGCCACCAAGTGGTCGGAAGTCGGATTTCAATCCTTCAAACTTCAATTGGCGACTGGAGGGATCCGTTCATTGATTACATTATGTTCGGAATCCTACCTGAAGATCCAAAAGAACGGGTAAGCATCCAAAGGCGAACCCCAAGCTTCCATTTGGATATTCCTTCAAAAATCCTTTACAGGAAATCCTTCAACGGAGTACTTCTACGCTGCTTGTCACAACAAGAGGCTGAAGAAACACTCAAAGAAGTTCATGCTGGTCTTTGTGGAGCTCATCAGGCTGGACCTAAGCTCTTTGATCAGATAAAAAGGTTAGGATATTACTGGCCTACCATGGTAGCTGACGCAATGCAATTTGCTAAGCGCTGCCAACAATGCCAAGTTCATGGAGATTACATTCACATGCCTCCAGAATGGCTGCATCCTACAGCGATCTCATGGCCTTTCGAAGCCTGGGGTATGGACATCATAGGTCCTATTTCTCCCCCTTCAAGCAAAGGTCATCGCTTCATCTTCGCCGCTACGGATTACTTCTCCAAGTGGTCAGAAGCATTTGCGTTTAACGAAATGAAGACCTCATCAGTCCTTCAGTTCCTGCGCACCAACATCATTTGTCGTTTCGGCATACCCAAAAGATTCGTCCATGATAACGGACCACAGTTCCGGGATCATCGATTCTACAGGTTCTGCGACAAATACAAAATCCAAAGCTGTCCTTCGACTCCATACAATCCGGCAGCAAACGGGTTAGCGAAAGCTTTCAACAAGACACTCTGCAAAATCCTCAAAAAAAATGGTCTCTAGTCACAAAAGAGACTGGAGCGACAAAATGTCTGAAGCTTTGTGGGCCTATCGAACCACCGTTCGAGGATCAACCCATAGCACACCATTCTCCTTGGTCTATGGATGCGAAGCTGTCGTGCCCTTGGAAGTACAAATTCCTTCGTTGAGGGTATCCTTGCAAAATGACATGACTCAAGAAAGCAATGTCAAATTGCGGCTCCATGAGCTGGACAATCTTGATGAGAGACGACTCGAAGCTCAACAAAGCATTGAACTTTACCAAGCACGTATGGCAGGATCTTTCGATAAAAAGGTCAGGCAACGCGCCTACAAAAAGAGTGACTTGGTTCTTGTGGTAAAAAGACCAATGGTCTTCGCTCACAAGTCCAAAGGCAAATTTGAGCCAAAATGGGAGGGACCCTACGTCATCGACAAGGTTTTCTCTAACGGCGCATACGCACTCCTAAACATGGAAGGTGACAGATGTATGCTGCCCATCAACGGCAAGTTCTTAAAGCGGTACTACCCTTGAAGACTTACCCAACTGGGTAAGAGCAATGCCTGTACGGCCAAAACCGGTTTCCAGGTACACGCTCGCTAAACCCACCTTTTTTTAGAATTTTCATATCAAATATTGAAATTTCTAGAAATCTAAAACAATGCTTACTTTCATCGTTTCATTGTTCAACAAAAAAAAAATATATCCAAGTTTAGGAACATTTCCCTAACTTGACCAAAATTTTCAACCTTTGAACCCAAAATTCATGGTTTGAAACAAAATCCGGATTCAGGGATTTCCACCCTAGTCCACCCTGCCTTTTACCGCCAAAATGGTTTTAGGTCAAAATTTATGACCCTCGTGTCTTTTTTTAAAAAAAAAAAAATGGTTTTTTTCAAAAACCGCGAGGAAGCGACGCTTAGTCGATACTCGCACAAATCGGAAGCAAGCGAACCACGTTCGACACTTCCAAAATCGCAGGGAAGCGACATTTCGTCGATACTTGCAAAATCCAAAACCGTGGAAACGCAACATTTCAGTTGATATCCACAACCCAAATTTCAAAGGTTCGAAAAAACCTAACAAAACTATGGAGACGCAACATTTTAGTTGATATCCATAACCCAAAGGTTCGAAAAAACCTAAAAAACTGTGGAGACGCAACATTTCAGTTGATATCCATAACTCAAAGGTTCGAGAAAACCACAAATTTCAAGAATCGTGGGGAAACGACATCAAGTCAGTACCCGCAAAACCAAAATTTTGAAAAGCAAGGATGCGACATTCCATCGATACTTGCACCCAAATCCGCGAGGAGGCGACATTCCATCGATACTCGCAACCGAATGAGCAAGGATGCGACATTCCATCGATACTTGCAAGAACATTCAGCAGGGAGGCGACTTTTAGTCGATACTTTCATTTTTTGAAAACCAAACCGGCTATAAATGCCATCAAAACAGGCTATAAATGCCACAAACAGGCTATAAATGCCACAAACCGGCTATCAATGCCACCAAAACAAAACCGGCTATCAATGCCACAAACAAAAAAACTTGGATTTCAAAAAAAAAACCCGGCTATCAATGCCACCAAAACAAAACCGGCTATAAATGCCACAAAACAAACCGGCTATCAATGCCACCAAAACAAATTCGGCTATCAATGCCACCAAAATTGGCTATAGATGCCACAACAAAAAAAAAAAAACAACTCGGCTATCAATGCCACAAAAAAAAGCTGGCTCTCATGCCAAAATTGGCTTCCATGCCACAAACAAAAACCTGGCTTTCATGCCAAAACAATCACTTGACAAAAGATTTTCACAAAATGACAACCTTTTGATCAAATCCCATTTAGCAATTACTTTTATCACAAAAAGATTCAAGTGAGCGTAGGGATAACAAAAAAAAAAAGAAAAGAGTACCAAAAAAATACATGTGGTACCAAAAAAAAAAGAGAGAGAAAGTGTTCACAAGCACTACAAAAAAATAAGTACCAAAAAAATACAAGTGGTACCAAAAAAAAAAGAAAAGAGAGAAGGATGGTTTCTGTAAAAAAAAATATATACAGGAGCTCAATCAAAAATGGTCTCCAGCCAAGAGTTCAGCTCCCCAAGCAAACTTTTAGCTTCAGCCGTCAAGGATTCCAAGGCACGCTTCTTCAGGAACCTGCCATGAGATGCTGGAGTGGGCTGTACCCCTTCTCTCACACCAGGAAGCTTACCTCGAGCAGTTTGCCATTGTTCCTCCTCATCAGACTTCCTTTTGAGAACCCGTTCGGCATCTGCAACCTGGTGAATCAGGGCACTCTCCCTGTCGCGAGCCTCTATTATGGCAGTCCACTTGGCAGCGACTTGTGCCTGCAAATGCTCAAGACGTTTCCTGGCCTCATCGACCTCCCTGTCAAGGATGTTGAGGTCATGTGTCAGCCTGATGATGGCTATCTCTTCTAAGTTCCTCTTTCGGACTGCCTGCTTCTTGCTTTCTGTAGCCTCATCCAGGTCAGACTTAGCCTTATCAGCAGGGTCCAGGAACATCTCCTTGAAGAACTGGTCATCAGCCAAACTCACGGTCTCAAACCACTTGTCACCCAGTGCAATGATCCTATCAACGATCGCCCTGGCACCTGTGACATCCAGACCAGCCTCTTCAGCATCACTGAGAATCTCCTGCACATGCTGGATCATGCCAAATCCGGCTTCCAAATGCCCAGAAAAGAGAGTCTCAATCCAAGAGCTCAGAACTCGCATCACCACCTTCTTCGCAAAAAGAAGAGATGGCCCAGCTGAGGATTCGCCCAACTCCGTTGGTCGACTGCTCATGTCATCATCTGTTGGAAGAGTAGCAAAAGAACTCTTTCCAGCTGAAGCTGCTCCTGCTCGGGAAGGAATCTCAGCGCGAGGAATCTCCTCAATATTGTCAGAACTGGTCCCAGGAATCTCTACCTCTGGATCAACCTCTGGCATCTCTTGCTCTGGAAGCGACGGATCCTCCTCTGCCACTTCAAAACCTGCAAAGGAAACACAAAAAGGTATGAATATGACCCTGTTTGAAAATCATTATCAGAGTTATAACTACAAAATACCTTCTTCGACGACTGGCGGAACACTTTCTTCCTCCATGAACTCATCGGAAGCATCATCAACATTTGCGTCCATCGATGGTTCAAAGTCATCAGAACCCTGTGGCAAGTCAGCTGACAAAAAAAAATGTGTTAGCAAACCGAGTCACAAACAAAAAAAAAAGGGAGCAAAAGAAGTCGTACCAATTGGAGATTCTGGATTTACTCCAGAGTCCCTCGATTCTTCTTCAGGTGCCTCAACAGGATCCATCACCACGTCATCGGTTGGGACCTCAGGCATCACCAAGTCTTCCTCTGCTAAAAAAAAAGAGAAAAGCAGAAAACAAGAAGCAAATCATAACATGGAAAAAATCCCATGAAAAGAAATGGAAAGAGAAAAAGGAAGAATCATACCTTCACCGACGGTCTCTTCTTCCCGGCTTCTCTTCTCTGGAGGCTCGTCAGCATCAGCTGGCACATCCTCATTGATAGTAAGAGGAACTTCCAAGTTAGGAGAGTCCTCATGCTGCCCCTTGCTGCGATGATGACTCCTCATCCTCTTACCTCTGCGGGCTCGCTTCTTAGAGGAACCTGCCCCGCTGTCAGAGTCAGGTTTGCCACTCGACTCCTCACTAGATGGTCTGCTCTTGCCAGTAGACTCCACGGAAGCTTGCCTCTGTGCCGCTTGCATCCAAGCACCAAGTTCGGCTTCCTCCTGTTCTAGCTGCTCCAAAGCCTCATCAGGTATCTCTCGAACAGCTTCAGAACCAATGACGCCCTGGTCACCGAGAAAGCCTATCTTGTGCTTCTCTCCAGAAAGGAAGGCCCAAACTTCCTCTCGCCGGATGCCATCCGACTTTCCAAGGCCCTTTCCAGATGCCAGCTTCACATCAAGCTCCTTCTTGGAAAGCCCCCGATATGCCGAAAAGCTCTCCGCGAACCACTTCGCAAAGCCGGCAGTCCGGGAAGTCAGCAACACAGGATAAGAAATCATGGCTGTAGTGTCTTCAGCACTATAGAAAGCCCATGCATTTCTCCCGTCCTGTAAGCCTCCAAAGCGCTTCACCATGCTTGAAGGCGCTCCAACAACGCCTTGAGAAAAGCCTAGCTGCAAAGCAAAGCGAGAGGGTACATACGGCTGGATGTCGACGAAAAGATGTCTGCGGTATACCATTGTGCCGACACGTATGCTAAAAAGCCACTCTCTCTCTGCATTTGTCAAGGAATAATGCCTTCCCGACCCCGCCCTGGTAGAGTCTCGGGAGGCACCAAAATCAAAAGCCTTCTTCCGCAACTCCGGAGAAAGCTTTACTGAAGATTGCCCCATCTCGACGTCCCTGAACCGTCGGATCCTCATGCGGGCAAACAAAAGTGATTCGGACACGGCTTTGCCCTTAGCCAGTCGAATCATCAGAGGATCATCATCCTGAGCAGCACCCAGCCGATGGAAGCCAGGACAGTGGTATACATACCACGAATAAAAGATATGGGCTGAAAATACCCTATTCATGGGAAGCCCAAGCCGAACCAAAAAAGCAGCAGCCTGCAGTTCGGTACACAAGTAGGAGTAAAGAGCTGGCACCAAAGCAAGCTGCTCTCCAAACGCCATCTGACAAGCCGGAAAAATAAAATGCGGCCTGATGTGCGTTCCATCTCCTCCAACAAAAATAGCCTCACCAAGCCAATAAGTGAGGTAAACAGCGAGATCTCTCCGCAGTGCAATGTCAGGACATATGGCGTTTGTACTCGCACAGAAATCTCTCAACTCTTCTTGCATGGCCAAAATCTTCTTTGAACTTGGATCTTGAGCTCCGGCTTCTTGGGTCACGCTATCAGAAGACTCCCTGCTATCAAAAAAGTTAGGGAATGAAGAGCTAAAACTCTTCCAACTGCTGGATCTAACTTTCAAACCCTCCTTCTCCTTCAAAAAATCATAGAAGGCGACGAGCTGAAAGTATAGAAGCCTGAACTCCTCAGACTGCCCCTCGAGGACACTGTCAATCGGCATAAACTCCTCATAGAGCTTGCCGAGGATGGGCAATCCAGTAATGGCGCTCAGCTCCTTCAAAGAAAAACCAATCTCACCATTCGTCACAACGAAGGTATTGGTTTGTGGGAGGAATGACTCCAGCATAGCCATGAAGGCCTCGTCGGAAAAGATCACGGTCTCCCTAAAGGCGCGGACCGCATCAAAAATCCCGGCTTCCTTCAAAACGGCGCCACCAATCAGCAGGACGCGATCAGTCCACGACTTCCACTCGGAGTCAGCATTGAAACGACCTCGAAGTCGAAAAGGCTTGATCCAATTGCTGCCGTCACCGCTGAAAATACCAAGGCCCACCGGTCTCAAATCGACCGACGGATAATCAGAGCCCTGCTAGCCGCTGGATGGCATCAACAGGTCCATGTCAACAGGCGACCTCCCCGTATATCCAGCAGAACCGCCAACAAAAACCCCGGTCTTGATTACATTTGTCCTTCTCACCCAACTTGGAGGATCTTCCCTCTTAGGGCACGTAGGGGCAAGGCTCAGAATCGAGACGGTGCGATCAAACGTCGACCGGGTAGCAACAGTCTTCTTCTCACCATCTGTCCGTACGGCCCACACAAAAAAAAACATGAAAAAAAAAAGAAAAGAAAGCAAAAAAAAAAAAACCGTGTGAAAAAAAAAGGGAAGCAAACACGTGGAAAAGAAAAGAAAAAAAAAAGAAGAAAAGAAAAGAAAGAAACAAAAAAAAAAAGAAGAAAGAACTTTATTTTTCCTACAATGCAGTTTTCTTGAAAAAAAAGGGAGAACTTACTTGAAGCCATTGATGGAGAAGAAGAAGAAAAGTCTTGAAGATCTTGAAGAAGAAGAACTTTTGGTCTTGAAGCCCTCTTGAGATTATTGCAAAAGAAAGTAATAAGAGCAAGAGATCCAACCTTCTCCTTGCTTTTATAGAGGAGAGCAAACCAAAGAAGGAAAGAAGAAAGAGGTAAGTGTTACTAATTAGTAACCTTACCAAAAGAAAGAAATTAGAAAGATTCTTTCCCAAAAGAAAGATATCTTGAAGGATTTTCTCCCAAAAAGAAATCTATGACGGATTCTTTCCCAAAAGAAAGATATCTTGAGATATTCTATCCCAAAATAAAGGGATCATGAGAGATTCTCTCCAAGTAAAGATATTCTTAGATATTCTCTATCCAAATGAGATATTTTTGGATATTCTTTACAAAAATGACACCATATGAGATCTAAGCCATTTCAAAAGCTTAAGGTCCCATGGGTTAGCCCATATGAGCCAGGTTTGACCACCTAGGCACAAAAAAAAAAAAAAAGAAATTTTTTGGGCTTTTAGTCAAAGAGAAAGTCCCTCTTACCAAGAGCATACAAAAATGGTTCCATGCCTCTTTTGAGTTGATTGGACCATACAAAAGAAAATTCCAAGCCCCATGAGCTTCCAAAAATCAAACCATCCAGCCTCATCTACCAAATTGAGCCAAAATCTTGAAATTGACATTCCATCAAACCAAATCCTGGTCCCCTAACTTGCCACATACAGCCTGTTAGGTCACAAGACCAAAACCAAAAACCAAAACCTGATCCCCTAACTTGCCACATACAGCCTGTTAGGTCACAAGATCAAAATCAAAATTGATCCCCCAACATTCCACATACAGCTTGTTGGGTCACACGATCAAAACCAAACCCGACCCCCTAACCTGCCACATATAGCCTGTTAGGTCACAAGGTCAAAACCCAAATCCACATCCCTGATGTCATCTTCAAAACTTTGCCTCGAGATGGTACGTGATCCCTTTCACTACCATAAAATTCCCCTGGAAGCTCAAAAGGCTACAAATACCAAAAAGAAAGATTGCTCAAAGACTCTTGGTCAAGTCACAGGCTCTCCTTCGAAAATCTCTTCGAGACACATCGACTACAAAAGTTAAGCAACTCGCCGCTGTACCTCGAGGGGCATTTGTTGACACCAAAAATGTCACTTTGCCTTTTCAAGATCCAAAGAGCTACATGAAGTCGCAACCTGCCATAAATAGGCAATGCTGCTTCCAAAAATCAAATCTTGTCAAAATCAAACAAAAACTGCAAGATTCTTCCAGACAGCAAAAAGAGGAGTACACAAGAAGTTTCAGGCCATTTCAAAATCATTTGGCCTAACTTCGCTTCTCCGACAGCCAAATCAGGCCTCTCGGCGGCGAAGCTCTCCGGGACCATGGTTTCCAAGACAGAGCCTATGGATCATCTTAAAATGACTCCAATAGGTTCCCTGTCAAATTTCAAGTCAATCGGACATCGGTTGACCGCACATCAAACCGCGACATCTTCATCGCGACAAAAAGCAAGTCTACAGGTGATAGGACCCCAAACGGCTTCAAAACTCAAACAAAAGCCTATGGTTGGTCTTATTTATTGCTCAGGAGGCTTCACACCAAATTTCAGGTCGTTCCGACATCGTTTGGCTCAGTTTCAGCTTCTGACGGAAAATCGGCAGCTCTGCGCGACAAAATCTTCGGCTTTCTCAGGAAATTGGAAACTTTGCAAAATAAAATGCAAGGACTCTCATCAGGTTTCCTACAAAGAAATTAGGCCAATAAATGGTCAAAATATCAAGGAAAAGTACAGAAGAAAAAAGAATAAAAAAACAGCAAAAACGGACGCAAAACGGGGCACGAAAGGGGGAAAACCCCCCCAGGGTCGCCGGCGACCTTGGAACCCGGGGTCGCCGGGAAGGCCCCGGAAACCCCGGTTTTCGCCGTTTTTTCGCGATTCGAAGAGCCCAGCCTCTGGTACTTTCCAAAATTCATGCTTTTGAGACTCCAAGTCCTCTGACATCCGTCCAAAACACGGGTAAATCATCAAGAGTATCGAAGACAATATTGATCGCCACCCGGTCAACCAAAAAAAGTGTGCTTTCTACCCGACCGATCGAGAAATCGACAGGACAGATGGCACCGACCCGCTGTTGGCAACAAACACCTGAAATTACATGATCATCTGATGTCGATCTACATGAAGATCCATCGATGATCATCAACAGAAGAATCCCAAAAGACGTGGCACGGCCCGCGACTCTTCAGCTGCTCGGCGACCACTTAATGCGATTAATTGACTAGCTTTATTACAGTCATTAATCCATTTCTTTGGACGGCCCAATCAGAAGCAAGCATTCGGGAGTTACAAGTCAAGAGATTCATGGCATTTAACCCATGAAACTCCTCCCATCATGGCGATTAAAGGCGATTAAATGCCCTCAATCTCCTCCGGCCAATCAGAAGCCAAGAAAAAGGAGTTACAAAATAAACAATTCAATTTTGTAACTCCTCCCATTATGCGGCTTAATGACAATAAAAGCCCATAAACCCACCTAAAAGGCTACCTAAAAGCCTATAAATAGGAGGGCTCTCCAAGAAGAAAGGACATCAACAAAGAACACACAACATCAACAGACAGCAGACAGAAATCCAGAGAAAGGAAAAAGAGAGAAAACTCTGCGGAAGTTCTACACCGGCCACCGCAACAAGGTGACAAAAGTCCCTTGGGGGGTACCCCCCCCCCCCAAGGTCCTTGCCTTCTCCTCCTGCCTCCAATGGCTTAGATATGGCTTTTCAGCCCGTCTACTCGGTTTTTTATTGGACATAGGACCTTCCTTTGGTCTTTGTCCTCTAAAAACCTGAGGTTATAGCCAAGCCAAGCGAATCAATAGCATCCTCTGTTCTCATCTGCATGGATGATGGCGAAGTCCACATATGGCTTGCGACCGTCAATCTAAACGAGTCCCCCACAATCTCCTGAGAAGTTAGATCCTCCTTTTCTTGCTTTTCATTGTAGTTTGTATTTTTTTAAAAGAGACAAAAATCACAATTCTTGTCTTTCATTGTTGATAAGGATTGTAAATCGGCTATAAATGCCAAAATCGGCTATAAATGCCAAAAATCGGCTATAAACGCCAAAATCGGCTATAAATGCCAAAAAAATCGCCTTTCACGGCAAACCAAGAAAAATGTCTCTTTTCTTAAATATATGTGCAATGGAAAACTTGAAAGAAGTTGATTTCCTTTTTACTTGCGAAGGTTGATCTCCGGATCACCACTTGCAGTTCCAAGTAAAAATAGAAAATCTGGCACACCCACAAAAAAAAAAAGAAATGTTGATGCACGCCCCCCTTTGCCCCCCGGTTACGAAAGGGTCGGAACCAAACGGACTCCCACGTCCGCCGACCTCGGTAGGAACCCCGGGCATCCGGGAGCGCGGTCCATCAACGATGTGTCGTCTTCTGGCTCTGAATCCGAATCCGTGTCTTGCATGATAGACACGAAACAGACAACAAATTTGCCCCCAGGCTTTTGCTTTGCCTTCTTCACTTTAGTTGTGATGACCAAAGGCTTTGAAGGTTTGAAGGAGATGATGAAGGGAGTTTGAATGCTCTCTTCGGATTTACCGGATGATTTGTTTTCTTCCGGCGATTGTTGAGGAGCTTTGCCTTTATCTTTCTGGAGATTTTCGGCAAAGGATGCTGTGTGCTTCTCCTCTTCTTCTTTTTCACCTTCATACATTTGTGAGTCTGCAAAGTGGACTTCTTTACCTTTGAAGGGTTTTCTGTCCGTAAAGACTCGATGTATCATGCCGTCGTCGCCAACAAACTTGATGCATTGGTGTAAAGTTGAAGGGAAAACACCATTCTTGTGGATCCAAGGGCGTCCGAGAAGGCTGTTGTAGCATGAAGGGGTTTTTATTGCATACACTATGACATTAGAGATAAGATCACCAATCTGCAACTTGAACCTGATTTTACCGATAGGCCTTTGAGTACTCCCAGCGTGTCTCTAGCATGGCCCAGTTTTGGATGGAGTCCTCCGGCAGAGTGGAGTACCAATCGAAGGCCGTACCTTTTATGGTACTTACCAAGAGGCGGATCTTGAGTGCATCTTGATCCGCGATAGCTCCCGTCAGGATCTTGAAGTGGATGACGTGCTGTTTGGCAAATCCTTTCCCCGTATATGTTTGGAGAATAGGATGCTTGAATTTTGTAGGAAACGGGACCGAGTCCATCCATAAGGGATATGGTGGCTTGATCCCATGCTCCTTGAGTATATCCTCTTCTTTTGGTTTGGCGAGGATACTGTCTACGTCCTTTTTGGTAAGGGCGCGTGACTCATTTTCTTCTCCATTTACCTCATCGTCTTGATGATTCGGAGGAGGTTCATTGTTCGCCTAATTTTGGAAAGCGAGGAGAAGGTTTTCCATCAGAATTTCAATCCTCTGCTGGCCTTGTTCCAACTGCTGGATGCATGTGATTGCATCATCTTGAGGTGGATTGCGGGGTGGTGGCTCAGAATTTGTAGCCAAGACGTTCATCCTTCGTGATTCGAAAGAAGAAACTGTCCTGGTGACCGAGCTGGGGCTCATTCTTTTTGAAGAAGAGCTTGAGGAAGGATCACTCTGCCTTCCTTTGCTTGAAGGAGCAGGGGATTCTTCTGAATGTCTTCTTATCCTGGAGACGCTGCGGGTCATCGGACGTCGGACATGGATTTTTGTTGCTGACTTTTGGCGTCTTCTGGTTTTTCCAACCATATGGACAGTAGCAACTTGGTTGGGTCTATCTTTTTCGACCCATTTGGGAGAGACTTGAAGTGTAGGAGGCTGGGTCCTTTGCTTCTCTAGTCTCTTTTGCCGATACGACGTGCGGCGGCGTATACGACGAGCAATTTGAGCTTCGGTCAGCTCTGGATGGGCTTTGACGATGAAGGATGTGCTCCCTCAGGCGCAGCAGCTGAGCCTGTCTTCTTTGTAGCTGGGCAAGGACAGGATGCAAACCCTGTCCTTCGCCTGTTGCAGCGAAGCTTTGAATTTTTGTAGTTCGGCCCCTGTAGAGATGAAGGGTCGAACTGCAGGTTTGTAGGCCTTAGCAGGTGCTTGCAGAGGCCTTGTGATGCATGACTTGATTTTGGCTTGTAGGAACAAGCCGGCTCATGCTGGGTTGACTTGGGAGTCAAGTTGGAGATGGGCCTCTCCTCTTTCATGTAGGCAAGAGGGTAGAACCGGTTCTCCTTGAGTGGGGCCAGGAATGCTGGCTTGGTAGATGTTTGGGACCTTCTTTATTTTGGTGAAGGTCTTAGGGACCAAGTCTTGGGATAGACCTGGTCGTTTGATGGTCGAGGCTTCGTGGGGTTGCCACGGGCTTCGGGCCTTCTGGTGCTCGCCTTTGGTGTCACGGTAGTGACATGTTGAGAGGCGAGTTTCTGCTTCTTGGAAGGAGCAGTTTGTTCCTCAGGAAGTGGGAATGGTCCCAGCGTCCCAAAGACAATAGTACGGGGAGTCGAGGTCGACCCGGAGCTTAGAGAGTTGCCTAGGGAGTTGACGCTTCGGCAGCTGATGGGACGCTTGTAGGTGCGCGTAGTTTGTTTCTGCTGAAGCATGAGTTGGTGCTTGCTTTCATCGAAAGTAATGGTAAGCGATGCTGCCATTGTTAGTTTTGTTCAAAAATTTCTGAAACAAGACCACATCTATTAGTAATCACAAGAATATAATGATCATAAATGGGAAGTTCTATGGTTTTGTCTTTTCAAATTGCTCGAGGAAGATGGCCCAAGCAATATGAAGAAGGCAAAACGCCATAGAGGGTACAATTGTTCTGATCGCAGGTATGGTAAGCCCAGAATGAGTATCCCAGTGACTGCTAGAAGCAATTGTGAACTTAAATTTGACTTATCGAGAAGTAGAGCTTGCTCGAGGTAAGAAGAATATAAAGTTGGAGTTACAAATGTGCCGGTCGTAATACAGTAGACCCTGAAAGGGCATACTAGTACCGCTAGACACAAATATTTTGAGACCGCTTCCATGAGATGAGATTCTCTGTTTTGAAAGGTCAATATTGGATTCATCAAAGAGAGCAGATGGTATTCTCATCTGAACACGGGCTCAACGATTTCTGCGAGCGCCAGTGCTCAGAAAGAAATGAACCATAATTTCTCGGATCTGAATCAAAAGATGACGAGTTTTTTTTTGAAAGGCCAATATCGGGTTCATCAAAGAGAGCAAAAGGCACTCCAATCTGAACACGGGCTCAGCGATTTCCGCGAGCGCCAGTGCTCAGAAAGGAGAAGACCAAGATTTCTCCAATCTAGACCCACAATGATGGAAGTTTTTTCTTTTAAAGATTTTTTTAAAAAAAATCTATTTTTTATTTTTATTTTTATTTTTATTTTTTTTAAGATTTTTTTTTGAAATTTTTTTATTTTAAAATTTTTATTTTTGAAAAAAAATTATTTAAAAGACGAGAGAGTACACATAGGCCTCCTAACCCGGTCTTATGAAATCTCGATTGATAGAATTGCCCCCCGGTAAGGGTAGGATTACTTAATGAACTCGTTTGGAGGACCCTTGCCTAGAACAATCAAGCTGTCTCCACACTCTGGACAAGGCTTTTCTTTAATCAACCTTGATCAAAGAACGCAGTTGGTTTAACCTTAGTGGCCTATGTCTTTTTTTTTTATATATATATGTTTTTTTTATTTTTTTATTTTTAATGAACTCATCAAAGAGAAACGATGGCCCAAAACCTTAGTCGAACAGGATCAACATTTCTGCAAGCACGATGAACGATAGGAAAACATCAAGGTTTCTCAATTTTTAATCCAAACTGAGAAATCTAATTTTTTATTATTTTATTATTTATTATTTTTAGATCTTTAATGAACTCATCGAAGAGAAACGATGGCCCAAAACCTTAGTCGAACAGGCTCAACATTTCTGCAAGCACGATGAACGATAGGAAAGGATCAAAGTTTCTCAATTTTGAATTCAAACCGAGAAATCTGATTTTTGTTTTTTTTTTGTTTTTTTTAATGAACTTTAATGAACTCATCGAAGAGAAGCGATGGCCCAAAACCTTAGTTGAACAGGCTCATCATTTCTGCAAGCACGATGAACGATAGGAAAGGATCAAGGTTTCTCGATTTTGAATTCAAACTGAAAAATCTATTTTTTGTTTTTTTTTTTAGATCTTTAATGAACTCATCGAAGAGAAACGATGGCCCAAAACCTTAGTCGAACAGGCTCAACATTTCTGCAAGCACGATGAACGATAGGAAAGGATCAAGGTTTCTCAATTTTGAATTCAAACTGAAAAATCTAATTTTTTTAATTTTTTTTTTTTTTTTTATTTTTTATTTAGATATTTTAATGAACTCATCGAAGAAAAACGATGGCCCAAAACCTTAGTCGAGCAGGCTCAACATTTCTGCAAGCACGATGAACGATAGGAAAGGATCAAGGTTTCTCAATTTTGAATCCAAACTGAGAAATATAATTTTTTCTTTTTTCTTTTTTATTTTTAGATCTTTAATGAACTCATCGAAGAGAACCGATGGCCCAAAACCTTAGTCGAACAGGCTCAACATTTCTGCAAGCACGATGAACGATAGGAAAGGATCAAGGTTTCTCAATTTTGAATTCAAACCGAGAAATCTAATTTTTGTTTTTTTTTTGTTTTTTTTAATGAACTTTAATGAACTCATCGAAGAGAAACGATGGCGCAAAACCTTAGTCGAACAGGCTCAACATTTCTGCAAGCACGATGAACGATAGGAAAGGATCAAGGTTTCTCAATTTTGAATTCAAACTGAAAAATCTGATTTTTTTTTTAGATCTTTAATGAACTCATCGAAGAGAAACGATGGCCCAAAACCTTAGTCGAACAGGCTCAACATTTCTGCAAGCACGATGAACGATAGGAAAGGATCAAGGTTTCTCAATTTTGAATTCAAACTGAAAAATCTAATTTTTTTTATTTTTTTTTAATTTTTTTTTAGATCTTTTAATGAACTCATCGAAGAGAAACGATGGCCCAAAACCTTAGTCGAATAGGTTCAACATTCTGCAAGCACGATGAACGATAGGAAAGGATCAAGGCTTCTCAATTTTGAATCCAAAATGAAAAATCTGATTTATTTATTTATTTATTTTTTTGAAAAGAGAAAGAGTGGAAATAAATTCAAAGAATTAGAAATTTCCAAAAAATCTCATCTCATTTTTTTTAGATGCGGAATCCAACATAGGCCACCAATTAGAAGGTAGCCATGGAATCAAGAAAAGAAGTGTAAGCATAGATTAATAGATATGATATGCAAATATTTCATTTCATGCATCGTGTTCTCAAATGAATGGGTCCCACCGGGTGTGCCAGCTTGATGGAACAGCGCTTCTGCTCGGTTCTACCGAGGTCGATAGACGTGGGAGTCCATTTGGGTCCGACCCTTTCGTAACCGGAAGGGGGGCAGAGGCGTGCATCAACATTTCTTTTGTGTGGGTGTTCCAGATTTTCTTTATTACTTGGAATTGCAAGTGGTGATCCGGAGATCAACATTCACAAGTAAAAAGAAAATCAACTTCTTTCAAGTTTTTAATTGCACATATATTTAAGAAAAAAGAAATTTTCTTGATTTGCCATGAAAGGCGATTTTTTTGGCATTTATAGCCGATTTTGGCGTTTATAGCCGATTTACAATTCTCATCAATAATGAAAGACAAGAGTTGTGATTTTTGTCTCTTTTGAAAAAAATACAAACTACAATGAAAAGCAAGAAAAGGAGGATCTAACTTCTCAAGAGATTGTGGGGGACCCGTTCAGATTGACGGTCGCAAGCCATATGTGGGCTTCGCCATCATCCATGCAGATGAGAACAGAGGATGCTATTGATTCGCTTGGATTGGCTATAACCTCAGGTTTTTAGAGGAAAAAGACCAAGAGGAGGTCCTATGTCCAATAAAAAACTAAGTAGACGGGCTGAAAAGCCACGTCTAAGCCATTGGAGGCAGAAAGAGAAGGCAAGGACCTTGGGGGGGGGGGGTACCCCCCAAGGGACTTTTGTCACCTTGTAGCGGTGGTCGGTGTAGGATTTCCGCAGAGTTTTCTCTCTTTGATGCCTTTTTCTGTTTGAGTTTTCTGATTTTCTGCAGTCTGTTGTTTGTTTTCTCTGCTGTCTGTGCTGTTTTCTTCTTCGAGAGCTCTCCTATTTATAGGCTTTTAGGTAGCCATTTGGGAGGGTTTATGAGCTTTAATTGTCATAAAGCTACATAAAGAGAGGAGTTACAAGATTGAATTCTTCATTTTGTAACTCCTTTTTCGTGGCTTCTGATTGACCGGAGGAGATTGAGGGCATTTAATCACCATGATGGGAGGAGTTTCATGGGTTAAATGCCATGAATCTCTTGACTTGTAACTCCCGGATGCTTGCTTCTGATTGGTCCGTCCAAAGAAATGGATTAATGATTGTAATAAAGCTAGTCAATTAATCGCATTAAGTGGTCACCGAGCAGTTGAAGAGTCGCGGGCCGTGCCGCGTCTTTTGGGATTCTTCTGGCGATGATCATCGATGGATCTTCATGTAGATCGACATTGGATGACCATGTAACTTCACGTGTTGGTTGCCAACAGCGGGTCGGTGCCATCTAACCTGTCGATTTCTCGATCGATCGGGTAGAAAGCACACTTTTTTTTGTTGACCCGTTGCCGATCAATGTTGATTTCGATACTTTTGATGATTAGCCCGTGTTCTTGACGGATGTCAGAGGATTTGATGTCTCAAAAGTATGAATTTTGAAAAATACCAGAGGCCGGACGCTTCGAATCGCGAAAAAATGAAGAAAAACGCGGTTTCCGGGGCCCATCGGGCGATCCCGGGCCCCAGGGTCGCAGGGGCCTGCGACCCTGGGGGGTTTTCCCCCTTTTGTCCCGTTTTGTGTCTGTTTTTACTGTTTTTTTCTTTTGTATTTTTTCTTAACATTTTTTATCATTTATTGGCCTGATTTCCCTGTAGAAAACCTGATGAGAATCCTTGCATTTTATTTTGCAAAGTTTCCAATTTTCTGAGAAAGCCGAAGACTTTGTTGCGTAGAGCTGCCGATTTTCCGTCATAAGCTGAAACTAGGTCAAACGATGTCGGAATGACCTGAAATTTGGGGTAAAGCCTGCAGAGCAATAAATAAGACCAACCATAGGATTTTGTTTGAGTTTTGAAGCCGTTTGGGGCCCTATCACCAGTAGACTTGCTTTTATCGCGATGAAGATATCGCGGTTTGATGTGCGGTCAACCGATGTCCGATTGACTTGAAATTTGACAGGGAACCTATTTGAGTTATTTTAAGATGATTTATAGGCTCTGTCTTGAAAACCACGGTCCCGGGGAGCTTCGCCGCCAATAGGCCTGATTTGGCTTCCGAGCGTCAAAGTATGGTCAAATGTTGTCGAAATGACCTGAAATTTGACGTGTAGCCCTTTGTAAGCATTTTGAAGCCATCCACGTGCTCTATCTGATGAGTGATGGCCTCGGTGGTTGTCGCCGCCGAGAGGCTTGATTTAGCTGTTCGAGGGTTGATGTAGGGTCAAACGTTGTCGGTTTGACTCGGAACTTGACGTGGAGCTTTTTGGATGTATTTTGAGACCATCCATCGGCTTTGATCGAAGATTTAGTGTCTCCGATGCTTTCGCCATCGGGAGCTCCTTTTCAGCTGCCGGAGAAGCGAAGTTAGGCCAAATGATTTTGAAATGGCCCGAAACTTCTTGTGTACTCCTCTTTTGGCTGTCTTGAAGGATCTTGCAGTTTTTTGTTTGATTTTGACAAGATTTGATTTTTTGGAAGTGATGGACTGCGCTCCCGAATGCCCGGGTTCCTACCGAGGTCGGCGGACGTGGGAGTCCGTTTGGTTCCGACCCTTTCGTAACCGGGGGGCAAAGGGGGGCGTGCATCAACATTTCTTTTTTTGTGGGTGTGCCAGATTTTCTATTTTTACTTGGAATTGCAAGTGGTGATCCGGAGATCAACCTTCGCAAGTAAAAAGGAAATCAACTTCTTTCAAGTTTTAAATTGCACATATATTTAAGAAAAGAGACATTTTCTTAGTTTGCCGTGAAAGGCGATTTTTTTGGCATTTATAGCCGATTTTGGCATTTATAGCCGATTTTTGGCGTTTATAGCCGATTTTGGCGTTTATAGCCGATTTACAATCCTTATCAACAATGAAAGACGAGAATTGTAATTTTTGTCTCTTTTGAAAAAAATACAAACTACAATGAAAAGCAAGAAAAGGAGGATCTAACTTCTCAGGAGATTGTGGGGGACTCGTTTAGATTGACGGTCGCAAGCCATATGTGGGCTTCGCCATCATCCATGCAGATGAGAACAGAGGATGCTATTGATTCGCTTGGCTTGGCTATAACCTCGGGTTTTTAGAGGACAAAGACCAAAGGAAGGTCCTATGTCCAATAAAAAGCCGAGTAGACGGGCTGAAAAGCCACATCTAAGCCATTGGAGGCAGGAGGAGAAGGCAAGGACCTTGGGGGGGGGTACCCCCCAAGGGACTTTTGTCACCTTGTTGCGGTGGCCGGTGTAGAACTTCCGCAGAGTTTTCTCTCTTTTTCCTTTCTCTGGATTTCTGTGCTTCTGTCTGTCTGTCTGTTTGTTGATTGATTTCTGTGTGTTTTCTTCTTGGAGAGCCCTCCTATTTATAGGCTTTTAGGTAGACTTTTAGGTGGGTTTATGGGCTTTTATTGTCATTAAGCCGCATAATGGGAGGAGTTACAAAATTGAATTGTTTGTTTTGTAACTCCTTTTTCTTGGCTTCTGATTGGCCGGAGGAGATTGAGGGCATTTAATCGCCTTTAATCGCCATGATGGGAGGAGTTTCATGGGTTAAATGCCATGAATTTCTTGACTTGTAACTCCCGAATGCTTGCTTCTGATTGGGCCGTCCAAAGAAATGGATTAATGACTGTAATAAAGTTAGTCAATTAATCGCATTAAGTGGTCGCCGAGCAGCTGAAGAGTCGCAGGCCGTGCCACGTCTTTTGGGATTCTTCTGTTGATGATCATCGATGGATCTTCATGTAGATCGACATCAGATGATCATGTAATTTCATATGTTTGTTGCCAACAGCGGGTCGGTGCCATCTGTCCTGTCGATTTCTCGATCGGTCGGGTAGAAAGCACACTTTTTTTGGTTGACCGGGTGGCGATCAATATTGTTTTCGATACTCTTGATGATTTACCCGTGTTTTGGACGGATGTCAGAGGACTTGGTGTCTCAAAAGCATGAATTTTGGAAAGTACCAGAGGCTGGGCACCTCGAATCGCGAAAAAAACGGCGAAAACCGGGGTTTCCGGGGCTTTCCCGGCGACCCCGGGTTCCAAGGTCGCCGGCGACCCTGGCCCAGGGTCGCAGGGGTCTGCGACCCTGGGGGGGTTTTCCCCCTTTCGTGTCCCGTTTTGCGTCCGTTTTTGCTGTTTTTCGATTCTTTTTTCTTCTGTACTTTTCCTTGACATTTTGACCATTTATTGGCCTAATTTCTTTGTAGGAAACCTGATGAGAATCCTTGCATTTTATTTTGCAAAGTTTCCAATTTCCTGAGAAAGCCGAAGATTTTGTCGCGCAGAGCTGCCGATTTTCCGTCAGAAGCTGAAACTGGGTCAAACGATGTCGGAATGACCTGAAATTTGGTGTGAAGCCTCCTGAGCAATAAATAAGACCAACCATAGGCTTTTGTTTGAGTTTTGAAGCCGTTTGGGGTCCTATCACCTGTAGACTTGCTTTTTGTCGCGATGAAGATGTCGCGGTTTGATGTGCGGTCAACCGATGTCCGATTGACTTGAATTTTGACAGGGAACCTATTGGAGTCATTTTAAGATGATCCATAGGCTCTGTCTTGGAAACCATGGTCCCGGAGAGCATTGCCGCCGAGAGGCCTGATTTGGCTGTCGGAGAAGCGAAGTTAGGCCAAATGATTTTGAAATGGCCTGAAACTTCTTGTGTACTCCTCTTTTGGCTGTCTGGAAGAATCTTGCAGTTTTTGTTTGATTTTGACAAGATTTGATTTTTGGAAGCAGCATTGTCTATTTATGGCAGGTTGCGACTTCATGTAGCTCTTTGGATCTTGAAGAGGCAAAGTGACATTTTTGGTGTCAACAAATGCCCCCTCGAGGTACAGCGGCGAGTTGCTTAACTTTTGTAGTCGATGTGCCTCGAAGAGATTTTTGAAGGAGAGCCCGTGACTTGACCAAGAGTCTTTGAGCAGTCTTTCTTTTTGGTATTTGTAGCCTTTGGAGCTTCCAGGGGAATTTTATGGTGGTGAAAGGGATCACGTACCATCTCGAGGCAAAGTTTTGAAGATGACATCAGGGATGTGGATTTGGGTTTTGACCTTGTGACCTAACAGGCTATATGTGGCAGGTTAGGGGGTCGGGTTTGGTTTTGATCGTGTGACCCAACAAGCTATATGTGGAATGTTGGGGGATCAATTTTTGTTTTGATCTTGTGACCTAACAGGTTGTATGTGGCAAGTTAGGGGATCAGGTTTTGGTTTTTGGTTTTGGTCTTGTGACCTAACAGGCAATATGTGGCAAGTTAGGGGACCAGGATTTGGTTTGATGGAATGTCAATTTCAAGATTTTGGCTCAATTTGGTAGATGAGGCTGGATGGTTTGATTTTTGGAAGCTCATGGGGCTTGGAATTTTCTTTTGTATGGTCCAATCAACTCAAAAGAGGCATGGAACCATTTTTGTATGCTCTTGGTAAGAGGGATTTCTCTTTGACTAAAAGCCCAATTTTTTTTTTTTTTTTTTTTTTTTTTGTGCCTAGGTGGTCAAACCTGGCTCATATGGGCTAACCCATGGGACCTTAAGCTTTTGAAATGGCTTAGATCTCATATGGTGTCATTTTTGTAAAGAATATCCAAAAATATCTCATTTGGATAGAGAATATCTAAGAATATCTTTACTTGGAGAGAATCTCTCATGATCCCTTTATTTTGGGATAGAATATCTCAAGATATCTTTCTTTTGGGAAAGAATCCGTGATAGATCTCTTTTTGGGAGAAAATCCTTCAAGATATCTTTCTTTTGGGAAAGAATCTTTCTAATCTCTTTCTTTTGGTAAGGTTACAATTAGTAACACTTACCTCTTTCTTCTTTCCTTCTTTGGTTTGCTCTCCTCTATAAAAGCAAGGAGAAGGTTGGATCTCTTGCTCTTATTACTTTCTTTTGCAATAATCTCAAGAGGGCTTCAAGACCAAGAGTTTTTCTTCTTCAAGATCTTCAAGACTTTTCTTCTTCTTCTCCATCAATGGCTTCAAGTAAGTTCTCCCTTTTTTTTTTTCAAGAAAACTCCATTGTAGGAAAAATAAAGTTCTTTCTTTTTTTTTTTTTGTTTCTTTCTTTTCTTTTCTTCTCTTTTTTTTTTCTTTTTCCACGTGTTTGCCTCCCTTTTTTTTTCACACGGGTTTTTTTTTTGCTTTCTTTTCTTTTCTTTTTTTTTTTCATGTTTTCTTTTTTTTTGTGGGCCGTACGGACAGATCCGTACGGATCTGGCCGTACGGCCACGTGGCCTGTGGGCCAGCCCTCTTTTTTTTCTTCTTTTTTTTTTCTTTCCCTCCCCTTTTTTTTTTGAGAGAGTTTCTTTTCTTTTTTTTTTTTGCTCATCATGATAATGCATTTTTTTTTTGGCAAACCTAGATGTTCATGCATGCCTTTAATTTGTAAATTAAATTTGTAGCTTGATGTGATAGCATACCTGAAAGTTTTCGCAAATTTGGGAATTTGGAGCACGCAGTGATGTTGAGCCCTTCCTGATTTTGCGGAGACTTTTAGGTTTCGAAAGTTTGGAGTTTCGGAGCTCGCAGCGATGTTGAGCCCATCTTCAAGCTTTCTTATTTCTTTCGGGATAGTTGCTTTTCTTTGGAATTGCCCCGTCATCATATCAAAATTTCGCCAGATTTTTTTTAGCGAGATTCTGTCATTTTGATGTTTGATCTTTTTCTTTTCCATCCTTTTCAGGTGGTTCCTCCAGAGCGAACAAGGGTAAAGAGCCTGCTACAAGCGTACCTCGTCGATCTTCTAGATCTTCTAATCCGGCCGTTCAGCAGGCTTTTGAGAAGGTCTAGTATGTTGAGAGAAATCTGGAAGAGTGCGACTCCCTCAACAGAGATGAGATGAGGCAGCGACTGATCACTCTCAAGGGAGAGGAATTCTATAAGATCATGGTAACCAGTCGTCCATGGGTGATGGAAGATCAGAGCGTTTTGCCCAAGCCTACCTTCTTCTTTGGTGATGCAGTCCCTGATGACATGACATACCAGAGGAGATGTTTTCGGTTTTCCTTCACAGCAGATGGTGAGAAGAAGACTGTTGCTACCCGGTCGACGTTTGATCGCACCGTCTCGATTCTGAGCCTTGCCCCCACGTGCCCTAAGAGGGAAGATCCCCCAAGCTGGGTGAGAAGGA
Organism: Litsea cubeba; assembly: GCA_012931725.1. NCBI lineage: Eukaryota > Viridiplantae > Streptophyta > Magnoliopsida > Laurales > Lauraceae > Litsea > Litsea cubeba. The sequence continues at coordinate 125,814,008 of CM022945.1, read as the reverse complement.
CAAATGTAATCAAGACCGGGGTTTTTGTTGGCGGTTCTCCCGGATATACGGAGAGGTCGCCTGTTGATATGGACCTGTTGATGCCCTCCAGCGGCTACCAGGGCTCTGATTATCCGTCGGTCGATTTGAGACCGGTGGGCCTTGGTATTTTCAGTGGTGATGGCAGCAATTGGATCAAGCCTTTTCGACTTCGAGGTCGTTTCAATGCTGACTCCGAGTGGAAGTCGTGGACTGATCGCGTCCTGCTGATTGGTGGCGCCGTTTTGAAGGAAGCCGGGATTTTTGATGCGGTCCGCGCCTTTAGGGAGACCGTGATCTTTTCCGACGAGGCCTTCATGGCTATGCTGGAGTCATTCCTCCTACAAACCAATACCTTCGTTGTGACGAATGGTGAGATTGGTTTTTCTTTGAAGGAGCTGAGCGCCATTACTAGATTGCCCATCCTCGGCAAACTCTATGAGGAGTTTATGCCGATTGACAGCGTCCTTGAGGGGCAGTCTGAGGATTTCAGGCTTCTATACTTTCAGCTTGTCGCCTTCTATGATTTTTTGAAGGAGAAGGAGGGTTTGAAAGTTAGATCCAGCAGTTGGAAGAGTTTTAGCTCTTCATTCCCCAACTTTTTTGATAGTAGGGAGTCTTCTGATAGCGTGACCCAGGAAGCCGGAGCTCAAGATCCAAGTTCAAAGAAGATCTTGGCCATGCAAGAAGAGTTGAGAGATTTCTGTGCAAGTACAAATGCCATATGTCCTGACATTGCACTGCGGAGAGATCTCGCTGTTTACCTCACTTATTGGCTTGGTGAGGCTGTTTTTGCTGGAGGAGATGGAACGCACATCAGGCCGCATTGTATTTTTCCGGCTTGTCAGATGGCGTTTGGAGAGCAGCTTGCTTTGGTGCCAGCTCTTTACTCCTACCTGTGTACCGAACTGCAGGCTGCTGCTTTTCTGGTTCGGCTTGGGCTTCCCATGAATAGGGTATTTTCAGCCCATATCTTTTATTCGTGGTATGTATACCACTGTCCTGGCTTCCATCGGCTGGGTGCTGCTCAGGATGATGATCCTCTGATGATTCGACTGGCTAAGGGCAAAGCCGTGTCCGAATCACTTTTGTTTGCCCGCATGAGGATCCGACGGTTCAGGGACGTCGAGATGGGGCAATCTTCAGTGAAGCTTTCTCCGGAGTTGCGGAAGAAGGCTTTTGATTTTGGTGCCTCCCGAGACTCTACCAGGGCGGGGTCGGGAAGGCATTATTCCTTGACAAATGCAGAGAGAGAGTGGCTTTTCAGCATACGTGTCGGCACGATGGTGTACCGCAGACATCTTTTCGTCGACATCCAGCCGTATGTACCCTCTCGCTTTGCTTTGCAGCTGGGCTTTTCTCAAGGCGTTGTTGGAGCGCCTTCAAGCATGGTGAAGCACTTTGGAGGCTTACAGGACGGGAGAAATGCATGGGCTTTCTATAGTGCTGAAGACACTACAGCCATGATTTCTTATCCTGTGTTGCTGACTTCCCGGACTGCCGGTTTTGCGAAGTGGTTCGCGGAGAGCTTTTCGGCATATCGGGGGCTTTCCAAGAAGGAGCTTGATGTGAAGCTGGCATCTGGAAAGGGCCTTGGAAAGTCGGATGGCATCCGGCGAGAGGAAGTTTGGGCCTTCCTTTCTGGAGAGAAGCACAAGATAGGCTTTCTCGGTGACCAGGGCGTCATTGGTTCTGAAGCTGTTCGAGAGATACCTGATGAGGCTTTGGAGCAGCTAGAACAGGAGGAAGCCGAACTTGGTGCTTGGATGCAAGCGGCACAGAGGCAAGCTTCCGTGGAGTCTACTGGCAAGAGCAGACCGTCCAGTGATGAGTCAAGTGGGAAACCTGACTCTGACAGCGGGGCAGGTTCCTCTAAGAAGCGAGCCCGCAGAGGTAAGAGGAGGAGGAGTCATCATCGCAGCAAGGGGCAGCATGAGGACTCTCCTAACTTGGAAGTTCCTCTTACTATCAATGAGGATGTGCCAGTGGATGCTGACGAGCCTCCAGAGAAGAGAAGCCGAGGAGAAGAGACCGTCGGTGAAGGTATGATTCTTCCTTTTTCTCTTTCCATTTCTTTTCATGGGATTTTTTTCCATGTTATGATTTGCTTCTTGTTTTCTGCTTTTCTTTTTTTTTTTAGCAGAGGAAGACTTGGTGATGCCTGAGGTCCCAACCGATGACGTGGTGATGGATCCTGTTGAGGCACCTGAAGAAGAACCGAGGGACTCTGGAGTAAATCCAGAATCTCCAATTGGTACGACTTCTTTTGCTCCCTTTTTTTTTTTTTTTGAGTTTGTGACTCGGTTTGCTAACACATTTTTTTTTTCAGCTGACTTGCCACAGGGTTCTGATGACTTTGAACCATCGATGGACGCAAATGTTGATGATGCTTCCGATGAGTTCATGGAGGAAGAGAGTGTTCCACCAGTCGTCGAAGAAGGTATTTTGTAATTATAACTCTGATAATGATTTTCAAACAGGGTCATATTCATACCTTTCTGTGTTTCCTTTGCAGGTTTTGAAGTGGCAGAGGAGGATCCGTCGCTTCCAGAGCAAGAGATGCCAGAGGTTGATCCAGAGGTAGAGATTCCTGGGACCAGCTCTGACAATATTGAGGAGATTCCTCGCGCTGAGATTCCTTCCCGAGCAGGAGTAGATTCAGCTGGAAAGAGTTCTTTTGTTACTCTTTCAACAGATGATGATATAAGTAGCCGACCAACGGAGTTGGGCGAATCCTCAGCTGGGCCATCTCTTCTTTTTGCGAAGAAGGTGGTGATGCGAGTTCTGAGCTCTTGGATTGAGACTCTCTTTTCTGGGCACTTGGAAGCCGGATTTGGCATGATCCAGCATGTGCAGGAGATCCTCAATGATGCTGAAGAAGCTGGTCTGGATGTCACAGGTGCCAGGGCGATCGTTGATAGGATCATTGCACTGGGTGACAAGTGGTTTGAGACCGTGAGTTTGGCTGATGACCAGTTCTTCAAGAAGATGTTCCTGGACCCTGCTGATAAGGCTAAGTCTGACCTGGATGAGGCTACAGAAAGCAAGAAGCAGGCAGTCCGAAAGAGGAACTTAGAAGAGATAGCCATCATCAGGCTGACACATGACCTTAACATCCTTGACAGGGAGGTCGATGAGGCCAGGAAACGTCTTGAGCATTTGCAGGCACAAGTCGCTGCCAAGTGGACTGCCATAATAGAGGCTCGCGACAGGGAGAGTGCCCTGATTCACCAGGTTGCAGATGCCGAACGGGTTCTCAAAAGGAAGTCTGATGAGGAGGAACAATGGCAAACCGCTCGAGGTAAGCTTCCTGGTGTGAAAGAAGGGGTACAGCCCACTCCAGCATCTCATGGCAGGTTCCTGAAGAAGCGTGCCTTGGAATCCTTGACGGCTGAGGCTAAAAGTTTGCTTGGGGAGCTGAACTCTTGGCTGGAGACCATTTTTGATTGAGCTCCTGTATATGTTTTTTTTTTACAGAAACCATCCTTCTCTCTCTTCTCTTTTTTTTTTGGTACCACTTGTATTTTTTTGGTACTTATTTTTTTGTAGTGCTTGTGAACACTTTCTCTCTTTTTTTTTGGTACCACATGTATTTTTTGGTACTCTTTTCTTTTTTTTTTTTTTGTTATCCCTACGCTCACTTGAATCTTTTTGTGATAAAAATAATTGCTAAATGGGATTTGATCAAAAGGTTGTCATTTTGTGAAAATCTTTTGTCAAGTGATTGTTTTGGCATGAAAGCCAGGTTTTTGTTTGTGGCATGGAAGCCAATTTTGGCATGAGAGCCAGCTTTTCTTGTGGCATTGATAGCCGAGTTTTTTTTTTTTTTTTTGTGGCATCTATAGCCAATTTTGGTGGCACTGATAGCCGGTTTGTTTTGTGGCATTGATAGCCGGTTTGTTTTGTGGCATCTATAGCCGGTTTGTTTTGTGGCATCTATAGCCGGTTTTGGTGGCATTGATAGCCTGTTTTGTTTTGGTGGCATTGATAGCCGGTTTTTTTTTTTGAAATCCAAGTTTTTGTTTGTGGCATTGATAGCCGGTTTTGTTTTGGTGGCATTGATAGCCGGTTTGTGGCATTTATAGCCTGTTTGTGGCATTTATAGCCTGTTTTGATGGCATTTATAGCCGGTTTGGTTTTCAAAAAATGCAAGTATCGACTAAAAGTCGCCTCCCTGCTGAATGTTCTTGCAAGTATCGATGGAATGTCGCATCCTTGCTCATTCGGTTGCGAGTATCGATGGAATGTCGCATCCTCGCGGATTTGGGTGCAAGTATCGATGGAATGTCGCATCCTTGCTTTTCAAAAATTTTGGTTTTGCGGGTACTGACTTGATGTCGTTTCCCCACGATTTTTGAAATTTGTGGTTTTCTCGAACCTTTGGGTTATGGATATCAACTGAAATGTTGCGTCTCCACAGTTTTTTAGGTTTTTTCGAACCTTTGAAATTTGGGTTGTGGATATCAACTGAAATGTTGCGTTTCCACGGTTTTGGATTTTGCAAGTATCGACGAAATGTCGCTTCCCTGCGATTTTGGAAGTGTCGAACGTGGTTCGCTTGCTTCCGATTTGTGCGAGTATCGACTAAGCGTCGCTTCCTCGCGGTTTTTGAAAAACCATTTTGATGGACCGCGCTCCCGATGCCCGGGTTCCTACCGAGGTCGGCGGACGTGGGAGTCCGTTTGGTTCCGACCCTTTCGTAACCGGGGGGCAAAAGGGCGTGCATCAACATTTCTTTTTTTTTTGTGGGTGTGCCAGATTTTCTATTTTACTTGGAATTGCAAGTGGTGATCCGGAGATCAACCTTCGCAAGTAAAAAGGAAATCAACTTCTTTCAAGTTTTCCATTGCACATATATTTAAGAAAAGAGACATTTTCTTGATTTGCCGTGAAAGGCGATTTTTTTGGCATTTATAGCCGATTTTGGCGTTTATAGCCGATTTTTGGCGTTTATAGCCAACTTTGGCGTTTATAGCCGATTTTGGCGTTTATAGCCGATTTACAATCCTTATCAACAATGAAAGACAAGAATTGTGATTTTTGTCTCTTTTAAAAAAAATACAAACTACAATGAAAAGCAAGAAAAGGAGGATCTAACTTCTCAGGAGATTGTGGGGGACTCGTTTAGATTGACGGTCGCAAGCCATATGTGGGCTTCGCCATCATCCATGCAGATGAGAACAGAGGATGCTATTGATTCGCTTGGCTTGGCTATAACCTCAGGTTTTTAGAAGACAAAGACCAAAGGAAGGTCCTATGTCCAATAAAAAACCGAGTAGACGGGCTGAAAAGCCATATCTAAGCCATTGGAGGCAGGAGGAGAAGGCAAGGACCTTGGGGGGGGGGTACCCCCCAAGGGACTTTTGTCACCTTGTTGCGGTGGCCGGTGTAGAACTTCCGCAGAGTTTTCTCTCTTTTTCCTTTCTCTGGATTTCTGTCTGTGTGCTTGTGCTTTTTTTCTCTGATTTTTCTGATATCTTTTCTTCTTGGAGAGCCCTCCTATTTATAGGCTTTTAGGTAGCCTTTTAGGTGGGTTTATGGGCTTTTAATGTCATTAAGCCGCATAATGGGAGGAGTTACAAAATTGAATTGTTTATTTTGTAACTCCTTTTTCTTGGCTTCTGATTGGCCGGAGGAGATTGAGGGCATTTAATCGCCTTTAATCGCCATGATGGGAGGAGTTTCATGGGTTAAATGGCATGAATCTCTTGACTTGTAACTCCCGAATGCTTGCTTCTGATTGGGCCGTCCAAAGAAATGGATTAATGACTGTAATAAAGCTAGTCAATTAATCGCATTAAGTGGTCGCCGAGCAGCTGAAGAGTCGCGGGCCGTGCCACGTCTTTTGGAATTCTTCTGTCGATGATCATCGATGGATCTTCATGTAGATCGACATCAGAAGACCATGTAATTTCAGGTGTTTGTTGCCAACAGCAGGTCGGTGCCATCTGTCCTGTCGATTTCTCGATCGGTCGGGTGGAAAGCACACTTTTTTTGGTTGACCGGGTGGCGATCAATACTGTCTTCGATACTCTTGATGTTTTACCCGTGTTTTGGACGGATGTCAGAGGACTTGGTGTCTCAAAAGCATGAATTTTGGAAAGTACCAGGGGCTGGGCTCCTCGAATCGCGAAAAAAACGGCGAAAACCGGGGTTTCCGGGGCTTTCCCGGCGACCCCGGGGTCCATGGTCGCCGGCGACCCTGGCCCAGGGTCGCAGGGGTCTGCGACCCTGGGGGGGTTTTCCCCCTTTCTGGTCCCGTTTTGCGTCCGTTTTTGCTCTTTTTTTATTCTTTTTTCTTCTGTACTTTTCTTTGACATTTTGATCATTTATTGGCCTGATTTCTTTGTAGGAAACCTGATGAGAATCTTTGCATTTTATTTTGCAAAGTTTCCAATTTCCTGAGAAAGCCGAAGACTTTGTCGCGCAGAGCTGCCGATTTTCTGTCAAAAGCTGAAACTGGGTCAAACGATGTCGGAATGACCTGAAATTTGGTGTGAAGCCTGCTGAGCAATAAATAAGACCAACCATAGGCTTTGTTTGAGTTTTGAAGCCGTTTGGGGTCCTATCACCTGTAGACTTGCTTTTTGTCGCGATGAAGATGTCGCGGTTTGATGTGCGGTCAACCGATGTCCGATTGACTTGAAATTTGACAGGGAACCTATTGGAGTCATTTTAAGATGATCCATAGGTTCTGTCTTGGAAACCATGGTCCCGGAGAGCTTTACCGCCGAGAGGCTTGATTTGGCTGTTGGAGAAGCGAAGTTAGGCCAAATGATCTTGAAATGGCTTGAAACTTCTTGTGTACTCCTCTTTTGGCTGTCTGGATGAATCTTGCAGTTTTTGTTTGATTCTGACAAGATTTGATTTTTGGAAGCAGCATTGCCTATTTATGGCAGGTTGCGACTTCATGTAGCTCTTTGGATCTTGGAAAGGCAAAGTGACATTTTTGGTGTCAACAAATGCCCCCTCGAGGTACAGCGGCGAGTTGCTTAACTTTTGTAGTCGATGTGCCTCGAAGAGATTTTTTTGAAGGAGAGCCTGTGACTTGACCAAGAGTCTTTGAGCAGTCTTTCTTTTTGGTATTTGTAGCCTTTTGAGCTTCCAGGGGAATTTTATGGTGGTGAAAGGGATCACGTACCATCTCAAGGCAAAGTTTTGAAGATGACATCTGGGATGTGGATTTTGGGTTTTGACCTTGTGACCTAACAGGCTATATATGGCAGGTTAGGGGGTCGGGTTTGGTTTTGATCGTGTGACCCAACAAGCTGTATGTGGAATGTTGGGGGATCAATTTTGGTTTTGATCTTGTGACCTAACAGGCTGTATGTGGCAAGTTAGGGGATCAGGTTTTGGTTTTTGGTTTTGGTCTTGTGACCTAACAGGCTGTATGTGGCAGGTTAGGGGACCAGGATTTGGTTTGATTTTTGTGAAATGTCAATTTCAAGATTTTGGCTCAATTTGGTAGATGAGGCTGGATGGTTTGATTTTTGGAAGCTCATGGGGCTTGGAATTTTCTTTTGTATGGTCCAATCAACTCAAAAGAGGCATGGAACCATTTTTGTATGCTCTTGGTAAGAGGGATTTCTCTTTGACTAAAAGCCCAAAAAAAAAATTTTCTCTTTTTTTTTTTTTTTTTTTTTTTTTTTTTTTTGTGCCTAGGTGGTCAAACCTGGCTCATATGGGCTAACCCATGGGACCTTAAGCTTTTGAAATGGCTTAGATCTCATATGGTGTCATTTTTGTAAAGAATATCCAAAATATCTCATTTGGATAGAGAATATCTAAGAATATCTTTACTTGGAGAGAATCTCTCATGATCCCTTTATTTTGGGATAGAATATCTCAAGATATCTTTCTTTTGGGAAAGAATCCGTCATAGATTGATTTTAGGAGAAAATCTCTCAAGATCCCTTTATTTTGGGATAGGATATCTCAAGATATCTTTCTTTTGGGAAAGAATCCGTCATAGATTGATTTTAGGAGAAAATCTCTCAAGATCCCTTTCTTTTGGAAAGAATCTTTCTAATTTCTTTCTTTTGGTAAGGTTACTAATTAGTAACACTTACCTCTTTCTTCTTTCCTTCTTTGGTTTGCTCTCCTCTATAAAAGCAAGGAGAAGGTTGGATCTCTTGCTCTTATTACTTTCTTTTGCAATAATCTCAAGAGGGCTTCAAGACCAAGAGTTTTTCTTCTTCAAGATCTTCAAGAGTTTTCTTCTTCTTCTCCATCAATGGCTTCAAGTAAGTTCTTCTTTTTCAAGAAACTCCATTGTAGGAAAAAAAAGTTCTTTCTTCTTTTTTTTTTTTTGTTTCTTTCTTTTTCTTTTCTTTTTTTTTTGTTCACGTGTTTGCCTCTTTTTTTTTCACACGTTTTTTTTTTTTTGCTTTCTTTTCTTTCTTTTTTTTTCATGTTTTTTTTTTTATTGTGTGGGCCGTACGGACAGATCCGTACGGATCTGGCCGTACGGCCACGTGGCCTGTGGGCCAGCCCCTCTTTTTTTTTCTTTTTTTCTTTTTTTTTTTCTTTCCCTCCCTTTTTTTTTTGAGAGAGTTTCGTTTCTTTTTTGTTTTCTTTCTCCTCCCCTTTTTTTTTTAGAGAAAGTTTCTTTTTCTTTCCTTTTTTTGTTTTCTTTCCCTTTTTTTTTTTGAGAAAGTTTCTTTTCTTTTCTTTTTTTTTTGTTTGCTCATCATGATAATGCATTTTTTTCGCAAATCTAGATGTTCATGCATGCCTTTAATTTATAAATTAAACTTGTAGCATGATGTGATTGCATACCTGAAAGTGTTTGCAAATTTCGGAACTTGGAGCTCGCAGTGATGTTGAGCCCTTCCTGATTTTGCGGAGACTTTTAGGTTTCGAAAGTTTGGAGTTTCGGAGCTCGCAGCGATGTTGAGCCCATCTTCAAGCTTTCTATTTCTTTCGGGATAGTTCCTTTTCTTCGGAATTGCCCCGTCATCATGTCAAAATTTCGCCAGATTTTTTTTAGCGAGATTCTGTCATTTTGATGTTTGATCTTTTTCTTTTCCATCCTTTTCAGGTGGTTCCTCCAGAGCGAACAAGGGTAAAGAGCCTGCTACAAGCGTACCTCGTCGGTCTTCTAGATCCTCTAATCCGGCCGTTCAGCAGGCTTTTGAGAAGGTCCAGTATGTTGAAAGAAACCTGGAAGAGTGCGACTCCCTCAACAGAGATGAGATGAGGCAGCGACTGATCACTCTCAAGGGAGAGGAATTCTATAAGATCATGGTAAGCAGTCGTCCATGGCTGATGGAAGATCAGAGCATTTTGCCCAAGCCTACCTTCTTCTTTGGTGATGCAGTCCCTGACGACATTACATACCAGAGGAGATCTTTTCAGTTTTCCTTCACAGCAAATGGTGAGAAGAAGACTGTTACTACCCGGTCGATGTTTGATCGCACCGTCTCGATTCTGAGCCTTGCCCCCACGTGCCCTAAGAGGGAAGATCCTCCAAGTTGGGTGAGAAGGACAAATGTAATCAAGACCGGGGTTTTTGTCGGCGGTTCTCCTGGATATACGGAGAGGTCGCCTGTTGACATGGACTTGTTGATGCCATCCAGCGGCTACCAGGGCTCTGATTATCCGTCGGTCGATTTGAGACCGGTGGGCCTTGGTATTTTCAGTGGTGACGGCAGCAATTGGATCAAGCCTTTTCGACTTCGAGGTCGTTTCAATGCTGACTCCGAGTGGAAGTCGTGGACTGATCGCGTCCTGCTGATTGGTGGCGCCGTTTTGAAGGAAGCCGGGATTTTTGATGCGGTCCGCGCTTTTGGGGAGACCGTGATCTTTTCCGACGAGGCCTTCATGGCTATGCTGGAGTCGTTCCTCCCTCAAACCAATACCTTCGTTGTGACGAATGGTGAGATTGGTTTTTCTTTGAAGGAGTTGAGCGCCATTACCGGATTGCCCATCCTCGGCAAACTCTATGAGGAGTTTATGCCGATTGACAGCGTCCTCGAGGGGCAGTCTGAGGAGTTCAGGCTTCTATACTTTCAGCTCGTCGCCTTCTATGATTTTTTGAAGGAGAAGGGGGGTTCGAAAGTTAGATCCAGCAGTTGGAAGAGTTTTTGCTCTTCATTCCCCAACTTCTTTGATAGTAGGGAGCCTTCTGATAGCATGACCCAGGAAGCTGGAGCTCAGGATCCAAGTTCAAAGAAGATCTTGGCCATGCAAGAAGAGTTGAGAGGTTTCTGTGCAAGCACAAACGCCATATGTCCTGACATTGCACTGCGGAGAGATCTCGCTGTTTACCTCACTTATTGGCTTGGTGAGGCTGTATTTGCTGGAGGAGATGGAACGCACATCAGGCCGCATTGTATTTTCCCGGCTTGTCAGATGGCGTTTGGAGAGCAGCTTGCTTTGGTGCCTGCTCTTTACTCCTACCTGTGTACCGAACTGCAGGCTGCTGCTTTTCTGGTTCGGCTTGGGCTTCCCATGAATAGGGTATTTTCAGCCCATATCTTTTATTCATGGTATGTATACCACTGTCCTGGCTTCCATCGGCTGGGTGCTGCACAGGATGATGATCCTCTGATGATTCGACTGGCTAAGGGCAAAGCCGTGTCCGAATCACTTTTGTTCGCCCGCATGAGAATCCGACGGTTCAGGGACGTCGAGATGGGGCAATCTTCAGTAAAGCTTTCTCCGGAGTTGCGGAAGAAGGCTTTTGATTTTGGTGCCTCCCGAGACTCTACCAGGGCGGGGTCGGGAAGGCATTATTCCTTGACAAATGCAGAGAGAGAGTGGCTTTTCAGCATACGTGTCGGCACGATGGTGTACCGTAGACATCTTTTCGTCGATATCCAGCCGTATGTACCCTCTCACTTTGCTTGCAGCTTGGCTTTTCTCAAGGCGTTGTTGGAGCGCCTTCAAGTATGGTGAAGCGCTTTGGAGGCTTACAGGACGGGAGAAATGCATGGGCTTTTTATAGTGCTGAAGACACTACAGCCATGATTTCTTATCCTGTGTTGCTGACTTCCCGGACTGCCGGCTTTGCGAAGTGGTTCGCGGAGAGCTTCTCGGCATATCGGGGACTTTCCAGGAAGGAGCTTGATGTGAAGCTGGTATCTGGAAAGGGCCTTGGAAAGTCGGATGGCATCCGGCGAGAGGAAGTTTGGGCCTTCCTTTCTGGAGAGAAGCACAAGATAGGCTTTCGCGATGATCAGGGCGTCATCGGTTCTGAAGCTGTTCGAGAAATACCTGACGAGGCTTTGGAGCAGCTAGAACAGGAGGAAGCCGAACTTGGCTCTTGGATGCAAGCGGCGCAGAGGCAAGCTTCCGTGGAGTCTACTGGCAAAGAGCAGACCATCCAGTGATGAGTCAAGTGGGAAACCTGACTCTGACAGCGGGGTAGGTTCTTCTAAGAAGCGAGCCCGCAGAGGTAAGAGGAGGAGGAGTCATCATAGCAGCAAGGAGCAGCATGAGGACTCTCCTAACTTGGAAGTTCCTCTTACTATCAATGAGGATGTGCCAGTGGATGCTGACGAGCCTCCAGAGAAGAGAAGCCGAGAAGAAGAGACCGTCGGTGAAGGTATGATTCTTCCTTTTTCTCTTTCCATTTCTTTCATGGACTTTTTCCATGTTATGATTTGCTTCTTGTTTTCTGCTTTTCTTCTCTCTCCTTTTTTTTTAGCAGAGGAAGACTTGGTGATGCCTGAGGTTCCAACCGATGAGGTGGTGATGGATCCTGTTGAGGCACCTGAAGAAGAACCGAGGGACTCTGGAGTAAATCCAGAATCTCCAATTGGTACGACTTCTTTTGATCCTTTTTTTTTTTTTTTTTTTTTTTGATTTTTTTGACTCGGCTTGCTAACACATTTTTTGTTGTCAGCTGACTTGCCACAGGGTTCTGATGACTTTGAACCATCGATGGACGCAAATGTTGATGATGCTTTCGATGAGTTCATGGAGGAAGAAAAGTGTTCCCGCCAGTCGCTGAAGAAGGTATTTTGTAGTTATAACTCTGATAATGATTTTCAAACAGGGTCATATTCATACCTTTTTGTGTTTCCTTTGCAGGTTTTGAAGTGGCAGAGGAGGATCCGTCGCTTCCAGAGCAAGAGATGCCAGAGGTTGATCCAGAGGTAGAGATTCCTGGGACCAGCTCTGACAATATTGAGGAGATTCCTCGCGCTGAGATTCCTTCCCGAGCAGGAGCAGCTTCAGCTGGAAAGAGTTCTTTTGTTACTCTTTCAACAGATGATGACATGAGTAGCCGACCAACGGAGTTGGGCGAATCCTCAGCTGGGCCATCTCTTCTTTTTGCGAAGAAGGTGGGTGTTGCGAGTCGTGAGCTCTTGGATTGAGACCCTCTTTCTGGGCACTTGGAAGTCGGATTTGGCATGATCCAAGCATGTGCAGGAGATTCTCAGTGATGCTGAAGAGGCTGGTCTGGATGTCACAGGTGCCAGGTCGATCGTTGATAGGATCATTGCACTGGGTGACAAGTGGTTTGAGACCGTGAGTTTGGCTGATGACCAGTTCTTCAAGGGGATGTTCCTGGATCCTGCTGATAAGGCTAAGTCTGACCTGGATGAGGCTACAGAAAGCAGGAAGGTGGCAGTCCGAAAGAGGAATAGAGAAGAGCTAACCATCATCGGCTGACACTATGACCTTAACATCCTTGATAGGGAGGTCGATGAGGGCCGGAACGTCTTGAGCATCTGCAAGGCACAAGTGCTGCCAAGTGGACTGCCTATAATAGAAGCTCGCGACAGGGAGAGTGCCCTGATTCACCAGGTTGCAGAGGCCGAACGGTTGTTCTCAAAGGAAGTCTGATGAGGATGAACAATGGCAAGCTGCTCGAGGGTAAGCTTCCTGGTGTGGAGAAGGGGTACAGCCACTCCAGCATCTCATGGCAAGTTCATGAAGGAAGCGTGCCTTGGAATCCTTGACGGCTGAGGCTAAAAGTCTGCTGGGGAGCTGAACTCTTGGCTGGAGACCATTTTTTGATTGAGCTCTGTATACAGAAACCATCCTTCTCTTTTCTTTTTTTTTGGTACCATTGTATTTTTTTTTGGTACTTATTTTTTTGTAGTGCTTGTGAACACTTTTTTTTTTTTGGTACCACATGTATTTTTTTGGTATCTTTTTTTTGTAGTGCTTGTGAACACTTTTTTTTTTGTTATCCCTACGCTCACTTTAATCTTTTTGTAATAAAAGTAATTGCTAAATGGGATTGATTTTTTTTTTGTTATCCCTACGCTCACTTGAATCTTTTTGTGATAAAAGTAATTGCTAAATGGGATGCTCTCTTTTTTTTTGTTATCCCTACGCTCACTTGAATCTTTTTGTGATAAAAGTAATTGCTAAATGGGATTTGATCAAAAGGTTGTCATTTTGTGAAAATCTTTTGTCAAATGATTGTTTTGGCATGAAAGCCAGGTTTTTTGTTTGTGGCATGGAAGCCAATTTTGGCATGAGAGCCAGCTTTTCTTGTGGCATTGATAGCCGAGTTTTTTTTTTTTTGTGTGTGGCATCTATAGCCAATTTTGGTGGCATTAATAGCCGGTTTGTTTTGTGGCATCTATAGCCTGTTTTTGGTGGCATTGATAGCCATTTTTTTTTTGAAATCCAAGTTTTTTGTTTGTGTGGCATTGATAGCCGGTTTTGTTTTGGTGGCATTGATAGCCGGTTTGTGGCATTTATAGCCGGTTTGTGGCATTTATAGCCGGTTTGATGGCATTTATAGCCTGTTTGGTTTTCAAAAAATGCAAGTATCAGACTAAAAGTCGCCTCCCGGCTGAATGTTCTTGCAAGTATCGATGGAATGTCGCATCCTTGCTCATTCAGGTTGCGAGTATCGATGGAATGTCGCATCCTCGCGGATTTGGGTGCAAGTATCGATGGAATGTCGCATCCTTGCTTTTCAAAAATTTTGGTTTTGCGGGTACTGACTTGATGTCGTTTCCCCCATGATTTTGAAATTTGTGGTTTTCTCGAACATTTGGGTCATGGAGATCAACTGAAATGTTGCGTCTCCACGAGTTTTTTAGGTTTTTTCGAACCTTTGAAATTTGGGTTGTGGATATCAACTGAAATGTTGCGTTTCCAACGGTTGTGGATTTTGCAAGTATCGACGAAATGTCGCTTCCCTGCGATTTTGGAAGTGTCGAACGCGGTTCGTTTGCTTCCGATTGTGCGAGTATCGACTAAGCGTCGCTTCCTCGCGGTTTTTGAAAAAACCATTTTTTTTTTGTTTAAAGACACGAGGGTCATAAGTTTTTGACCTAAAACCATTTTGGCGGTAAAAGGCAGGGTGGACTAGGGTGGAAATCCCTGATTCCGGATTTGTTTCAACCATGAATTTTGGGTTCAAGGGTTGAAAATTTTGGTCAAGTTAGGGAAAGGTTCCTAAACTTGGATTTTGTTGAACAATGAAACGATGAAAGTAAGCATTGTTTTAGATTTCTAGAAATTTCAACATTTGATATGAAAATTCTAAAAAGGGTGGGTTTAGCGAGCGTGTACCTGGAAACCGGTTTTGGCCGTACAGGCATTGCTCTTACCCAGTTGGGTAAGTCTTCAAGGGTAGTACCGCTTTAAGAACTTGCCATTGATGGGCAGCATACATCTGTCACCTTCCATGTTTAGGAGTGCGTATGCGCCGTTGGAGAAAACTTTGTCGATGACGTAGGGTCCCTCCCATTTCGGCTCAAATTGCCTTTGGACTTGTGAGCGAAGACCATTGTCTTTTACCGCAAGAACCAAGTCATTCTTTTGTAGGCGCGTTGCCTGACCTTTTTATCGAAAGATCCTGCCATACGTGCTTGGTAAAGTTCAATGCTTTGTTGAGCTTCGAGCCGTCTCTCATCGAGATTGTCCAGCTCATGGAGTCGCAATTTGACATTGCTTTCTTGAGTCATGTCATTTCTGCAAGGATACCCTCAAGGAAGGAATTTGTACTTCCAAGGGCACGACAGCTTCGCATCCATAGACTAAGGAGAATGGTGTGCTATGGGTTGGTCCTCGAACGGTGGTTCAGATAGGCCCACAAAGCTTCAGACATTTTGTCGCTCCCAGTCTCTTTTGTGATTAGAGACCATTTTTTGAGGATTTTGCAGAGTGTCCTTGTTGAAAGCTTCTGCTAACCCCGTTTGCTGCCGGATTGTATGGAGTCGAAGGACAGCTTTGAATTTTGTATTTGTCGCAGAACCTGTAGAATCGATGATCCCGGAACTGTGGTCCGTTATCATGGACGAATCTTTTGGGTATGCCGAAACGACAAATGATGTTGGTGCGCAGGAACTGAAGGACTGATGAGGTCTTCATTTCGTTAAACCGCAAATGCTTCTGACCACTTGGAGAAGTAATCCGTAGCGGCGAAGATGAAGCGATGACCTTTGCTTGAAGGGGGAGAAATAGGACCTATGATTCCATACCCCAGGCTTCGAAAGGCCATGAGATCGCTGTAGGATGT